>OZ010796.1:294893714-295176443 GCA_963932465.1 Maratus speciosus | reverse complement strand
AAAAGTAATATTAATTAAAGGTGTAGGTAATATTCATGAAATTAGTAAATCTGTAGATCAGTGGCCACAAACATCAGTTCTACAGGTTTATTTTGAAATTATTGTATTTAGTATTTAAAATATTCAACTCACAATATCATTTCTTTCATATTTGTAATATTAATTATTATAAATGATTATGTCAAGTAGTCTCTGGAAGATTAATTGTGAAAAATAGTGAGACAAACTAAACACTAATATTCCAAAACTTTTTATTAAATTACCTTTTAAATCCCCTACTGTTTTAATAATTTGATAGCTGTAATTGCCTGATATTTAGTATTTTAAACTATGCATCTAAAATAATTAAAACATCGATCTCTACGATAATTACAATAATTGATGCAAACAGTAAATGATTATTACAAATACTTTATTAATTACTGGTATCCTAATTGTTAAATTTATTTGAAAATAACTATTTTGTTTCATTAGTATGTATTTATTAAATTCTGGTTCTAAATACAGTCAAAAACAATTATATTTATTACATTTTATGGGGTGTCCATTACTGGAACAGAGGGTGTCCATTAATGGGCTTTTGGGTGTTTTTATATATTTCTGTTATTTAAAATTAAATTTCGATTTATATTGGGAAATGACAACAATATTTAATCTTATAATTTAGCATCATAGCCGTTACATTCATTACATATCTTTTTAGATTATATAATTTAAAAAATAGTACAATATTAATATTAGGATAGAATGAGATTATGTCTATTTACATTTTACTCTACAATTTTGATACAACGATCGAGTTTTGGTTTGAAACATCTATTGTGATTATTATGGTAAAGATTTTGCATTGTAGTTTATGATGATTTTGTTATGATTTTTATTGGTGGATTACGCTATTCACTTGTTTTTTTTTCATGTACATATTATATATATATGCACTATAGGGCCATTAATGACCGGCAACTTTCAATTTTAGACATTTTGTCGAATATTTAAAAATATACTTGACAAATTCTTCTGGAATTTCAGGATTAAAAAGAACAGGTATGACCTCATATTTAGCAATATCGATTTGATAAGGGGGGCAATTAGGGGGCCAACAAAAAATCCAAGAAAAAAAAATAATACTTGGGATCACCCTGTAAAATAAAATGCACGAAATGATTTATTGCTACCGAATATAAATAAACAGACATTGTGCAATCTTGTAATCTAGACATTGTACAGACATGTGTATTCTTTTGTGTAAGAATAGCACGTATATTAATAGAGATATAGCGATTTATTAAAAAAAAAATTAAAAATTCTTGCATGTTTTTTGCTTATAACATGCAGAGTTTTCAACCAAATCTAACGCCGGTTTCAGAAAAATTGACAAAATATAGTAGAAACAATATAGTGTAATTGGAATATAAATATATTAAATATTTTAGGAAATATGAGTAATTGTATGAAATAATTTTTATCTGCGCATGCGCGAACGATAACAAGGGTCATTTTACATAATTTAATAGTCAACTCTATGCAGCAACTTATAAAAAAAAATTAGTCAAATATCGTAAAAATTCAGAAACATATCTTCGTTAGAGTGAGCAAATTTTTAGTTGTTCTCTAAAATCAGCTGAATGATAAGGGATTTTCCACAAATTGTCATTTTTAATAATTTTTTTTTTTCATTTTTTATTGATGCTTTAGTTCTTCGATAACCACCAGAATAAGCCTATACCATGTTCAAAAGAAGTATCAAAATCGAAGCATTTTTTTCCCAAATCTACTCGTTGATAGTTACTAAATACAAACTTTTTTCTGAAAGTCGGTTAATAAAAAATGACAATTTGTGTAAAATCCCTTATCATTCACCTGCTTTTAGAGAACAACTGAAAATTTGCTCACTGTAACGCCGATATCTTTCTGAATTGTTACGATATTTGACTAAATTTTTTTAAATAAGTTACTCTATAGAGTTGACTACTAAATTATGTAAAATGATCCTTGTTATCATTCGCGCATGCGCAGATAAAAATTATTTCATACAACTGCTCATATTTCCTAAAATATTTAATATATTTATATTCCAATTGCACTATATTGTTTCTACTATATTTTGTCAATTTTTCTGAAACCGGCGTTAGATTTGTTTGAAAACCCTGCATGTTATAAGCAAAAAACATGCAAAAATATTTTAATTTTTTAAAAATAAATCGCTATATTTCTATTAATATACGTGCTATTCTTACACAAAAAAATACATATATTTCACAATATCTGTTTATTTATATGCGGTAGCGATAGATCATTTCGTGCATTTTATTTTACAGGGTGATCCCAAATATATTTTTTTCTTTGATTTTTTGTTGGCCCCCTAATTGCTCCCCCCTTAACAAATCGACATTGCTGAATATGAGGTCATACCTGTTCTTTTTAATCCTGAAATTCCAGAAGAATCTGTCAAGTATATTTCTAAATATTTGACAAAATGCCTAAAATTGAAAGTTGCCGGTCATTAATGGCTATATAGTGTATATATATATATATATATATATTTATAATCAAGAATATTCATTATTAATCGAGTTATTTTTATTACATTGATTTCTGATAAATTCTTTCTTTATTGTTTTTACTTTACTTTTTATGTTATTATATTTGTTTCATAATACATATTATGAATATAAAAATATGGCTGTTCTAAGTAAATTTATCGTTCCTGGCAAAATACACTTAGCATTTTCGCAGAGTAGTGCACGGTACAGGAACATTAATAGGGTTGTTTCTGGACTAACATCCAGTCACCTATGTTATTCGCCTCCACCACCTCTATTATTTAGAAAATGTATGGATAAGAGATGCAAAACATGTCCCTTTGCTTCACAATCACAAATTGTTTCAGATCCGTGTTTGTCTTCATTTTGTAAGTTAAGCTCTGGTATCTTGGCAGATGACCTTGGAAGAATCTGTTTCTGACCAGGGGTTTCAGGGTTAAAGGTTGCCAAGTAAAAGTGCGTAATTGGCGAACGGACAATCCGCCAAATCCCGGGAATAGGGATTTGCACCACCAGTACAAGTTTACTCTTTTATCTGTGATTTTCTAAGAAGTTGGAAATAACTGTAAAATGTATATTCCCTGCTCCATGGTAATTTTACTATTTCAGATCGTAGCGTATGCTTGTATTTGAGGTTGGTCTTGCTCTTTGTCTTTTAAATTATTATTATTGATCTTTGTCAACTATATTCGCCTTGGCAAAATCCCACGGAAAAAGAAAGTGATTTTTCCCTAGAATAGCTGAGGTCGATCTATAAACTTGTTACTTTTCCATTTTCATAAAATTTTAGTATAAAGATTTTTAGATTTCTTTTATAATACATAAAGTTACTTTCACTTTCGGAGTCGGTTCTGAAAGCGAAAGTGTGCACATTATTTAAAAAAAGAAGTACCCTAAATCGAAAAAGTAAAAACTAGCCCGGTTAGAGATCAACCTCAGCTGTTCTACGAAAAAAAAAAAAAATCATTTAAAAATATAAGTGATGCATTTGAAGTGAATGCTCTCATAGGTTTAACATTAACATCCCTAATGTACATTCTTAAAATATAATATTCGGTTTTATAATAACTTAATTTAATACTGCAACCATGCAGAGTCACAGCAAGTGTAGTTCGGATTGTCACTCAGCACTAGACGTAAAATCTGAGAGACGCTCAAGTTATTCCTATCAATGCACCATCGATTGATTAAATAAACAAATAATTCAAAAAGCCAATGCCATTAATTAAACATACCCCCCCCCCTTTCCCTATTTTTTAAAGGTACTATGGAAAAGCCAATAAAAAATATCGGAATTAATCAGTTACCCGTTTCTGATACTTATATATATATATATATTAAATATCGAAATCTATAGTTAAAAATATCTCAATATGCATGAATGGAATAAATGTAAAATAGAATAAATAGAGATAATAAAGCAAAATTAGAAGGGATTTAATTCATTCTCTAATTAATCTTAGGGAAAGTGTATGAAATTTCGAGCTCTTGAAAGGCATTTATATGATCCTATATATAAAAATAAAAATATGCAAACTGGGAGCATAACATTTATCTACTTTAAAATGAGATAAAGAGTTGGTTAATTGTACATGTGTTTAATTATCGTAAGTTAATTTTTTCCCTTAATTAATGCATTTATTGTTCTTTAAATGTCACGTGATTAAAGTCACGTGTAATAGCTATTAATTTATGTAAATGTCTAACATTTTAAATTTAGTTAGAAAAAAAAAAGAGATTTATATACACAATGAAAATATCCTAACACAATGTAGGCATTTTTTAAAAATTCAGAAGCATCTTTTTAATTATGAAATCATTAATAAATTCATATCTAAAATATTATGAAATTATCTGCATTAATTCTTATATATAAAGAATTGTCATTGTTGAAAATATGTCTAGTTGCTTTTACAGTTCATTCCGATCATTAGTATCATCATTTTTATTATCAGAGCATCGTTTAAGTTTTTAAATATCATAATTATTAATAAAATTATTGCTATTAGAAACGACCACAGTTAAACATTACATTTATAAAAAATATATTTAAAAAAATAAATTTCCGCTTATGGTTGTCACTATTTTAGGCTAACGCGCCAATTATGGATGCCATTCTCTCTAGTACGTTACAACCTTTCGCCGATTATCCAAAACAGAATCGTTCGAATCTCCGCGCGTGAAATGTCAAGATACCGGAGCTTAACAGAATATAAAATGTATTATATGTAATATGCAGTATATTGGACAAACATCTGATCCACTACACAAACGTATTAACCAACATAGCTTAGATTCGATAAAAAAAAAATAAGTCTAAGAATAAACAATATAATGCTGAAATTCACCATTTCCAGAAACATAAATTTCAAAATACAACAACATCAATCTTACAAATTCAAAAAACCATATCAGAACGTATATTTTTTTGAGTCTTCATTTATGCAATATTATAATACAGTTTATCCATTTGGACTTAATACTGAATTATTCAATAGGAATATTAAAGTTTTTTCATCCATTAACCCCTTGGGGACGAGCGACACGTATACGTGCCGCATGAAACGCTCAGAATCCTTGTTTTTCCTCACCAGTAAAATTTTAGTGTAAAATTTGCCTTATTTAATCAGCGCATTTTCTCGATTCAACGAGACACAAATTTCTGTTTTTAAAAAACGGTGAAAAAAGATTAAAAATTTCGTAAAAGGCTCCCGTCCCGATGGGTTGGGTTGGGTTGATTTTTGACGACCAATTATCTACACGAGGGATATAGGCCCGGGGGGAGTGCCCTCCGTGGGGGTCTTTCTAAGGGAACCTAATCCGTATTAACGCATGGAAGATCCACGGCTCGAAGAAAACCACGAAAACTCCGAACGATTAGGCCGACGGGCGCGATTGGGATCGAACCCAGCACCTCCCGTCTACCAGCTTCGAGAGCAGAACCTCTCGGCCACTGGTGGGGCCCCGTCCCGATGGGGTTAATAACATAACTGATTATAATCCAATTTATCCTACTCTAAATCACAATTTAAGACACAAAAACCACACGTAACAAACGTGGTAACAGTTAAATAACCTTCATAGTAAATATTTAATTGATTATAACTGTTTATTAGTTCGTAAATATAACTTTGCCATAAAAATGAAAAAGCTTGCTCACTATTTAAATATATTTCTTAGTAAAACATTCTCTATACATTTCTCAGATATATTTTTTGATCTTATTATGACCAGAGTCAATCAATTCAACATTAATTTACAAAAAAAAAAAGAAACCCTAAACTTAAAAAAACAAATACAAAAATGCTAATTACTTATTCAAATCAAATATTTAATAAAATTATTATTAATTCTATAATAAATGATAAAAAATGTAAATTTCCCATTCATAGTATTCAAATATCTAGAACTTTCAAATATCCAATTCCTTTAGGAAGAAAGATTTTTAACTATAATTCTTTTTCAAAAAATACGTCTGCAACAAATGCTTTTCCATGTAACTGCAAAGATCTCTCTACAAAAATACATTAATAAGGATCATGGACATATAATTACTGGAAATCTTAATATTGTAAACGATATTACATTGAGAAAGTTAATGGGTTACGGCCTTAAATACAGACTTCCATCAAAACTTAACATCAATTCAATTATAAAGCAATTTACATGTGATATTGATTTATTTATATATAAAATTTCTGCCTATTATAATAAACCTATTGCATATTTTAATCAAAGGAAAATATTGGTCATTGATAAGTTAACTGATGCTCTTAGGACAAATCTCTCTGATCTAGTTAAAGTCAATACTAAACATATTTTCCAACAAATTAATAATTTTCAAAAAAACTACGTAATCAGTTATATAGACAAATCCCCAAATAATTATGCAATCATCTGCAAATCGTATTATCATCATCTTTTCACATCTTGTATTTAATCAAATAAGTCTTTCCATAAAACTAACGATGATATAACAGTAAACAATCGTATAATTAATGGTTATCATAACTACTAAATTTTAACTATCTTAAGTGCTTATTCCTAAATTTCATAAGACACCAATTAAATTTAGAACAGTTACAATTGGATGTAATATACTGATGGGTGACAAAATAATACGAACACCCATGAAAAAGGCATGGTCCATTTCAAAGAAGCAGAACGCGCATGTCACTTTGCACTCAATTCTGCCACCTAGTGGTTATGAAAGGTAAGGTATCAGCCACTCAACATCAATCATAGGTGTTGCATGCGCTTACCATACGCTGTAGATAAATCAATAATGTCTGACCTGTCAGAGTTCGAAAAAGGAATGATTTTTGGAATGCGATGCGCTGGTTGCTCCGTGACGGAAACAGCCAATTATTTGGGGCGTGCAAAGAGTACTGTGTCAGCTGTTATGACAATGTACGAAATGTGGTAAAGTGTCCTCTGCGAAGTACAACAGTGGACGGAAAAGAAAGCTTTCTGAGAGGGATAAAAGAGAGTTGACCGGCATAGCGGTCCGAAAGAGCAGGCAATCTTTACCACAGATAACGTCAGAGATAAATAGTCCCCTCCAGAATCCCATGTCAGCAAGAACTGTCCAAAGGGAACTTTGTGCTTCGAACACTTATGGAAGAGTTGCAATTCGCAAGCCGTTTGTGACATATGTGTTCTTATTATTTCGTCACCCATCTGTATGTAACAATTATGCTAACAATATTTTATTAAAAATTCTTAGTCAAATTTATAAACTCACAACAGCAATAGATAATACACATTGTATAAAAAATAGTTATCAACTGGTTAGTGTACTAAAAGACCTTAAATGTGTAAAAAATATACGGACATATGATTTCAAAGATCTATTTAATAATATAAATCTTCTAGACCTGCATAATATAATTAATACACTATTTAAAACATATAAAAATCAATTAACTCTTCCTACATATTTGGATACAAACTATTTCCGCCCTTTAACTAATTCCATAATATACAATAACTACATTTTACAAGATAATATGTATTATTTATGTACAAATAGTCGGAATCTCTCAAGGCGGATGTACGTCCAGTCTATTGTCAGATTTATATTTATATCAATATGAACGTAATTTTTGTAATGATAGTATTCTTATGTATCGTTACATTGATGACATAATTTTAATTGGCACTAACCAATCAAATATTTCTCAATTTCCTGTAGATTATCCAACTAATTTAGAGTTGACAGAAAACCTTTTAACTAACAATACTATTAACTTTTTATATCTAAAAATTAAAATCGCAGAAAACAAAACAATTACCGATCTTAATGACAAACGTAAAGAGTTTTTATTCAAAGTTAATACATTTACTCATTTTAAATCCTGTCTACATATTTCAGTTTACCGTAATATACTCCTAACCATTTGTATAGAATCAAGAGTTTATGTTCCTCACATCTTATTAATAAAAACATTAAACAATTAATATTTGATGCTTTAAATTATGGTTTCCCTAAGAAATTCATGTATTCTTTAATCTACAATTAGTTTATTAATGATCTAAACAATGGATAGTAGGGAAGTAAATTGTATGTTACCATTAACATATTGCGCATTTAAAAAATATATAAAAAAATTAAAAAATTAAAAATAATCATAAAAAATTAAAAATAAGAAATGTATAAAAAATTTTTAATAGGTGGGCTGGGTGGGTAGATGTTAAATTATGGAGGAGGGAGGCGTTGTCTGGATAATTTATACGCAAATGTTGATTTAATAAAAATATTATATATAAAAAAATAGAAAAGTACATTGTAATAATTAGTTTCAATGTTTATGTTGGTTGTGATGAATAAGCAATCATTAATAATGCATAAAACAATTTTAAATTATATTAATTTACTTCATTATATTATAATTTATAAATAGTGGACTCTAATACTGTATATGATATACGTATATATAAACATGTAAAAATGTTACAATAAGTTGTATCTGCTCCCCGCCTCCATAAGAAAAGGAAAGAAAAGAAAAAAATAATAAAATAATAATAATTAAATTTATAAAGAAACGGGTAGTATCGTATTTTTATGTTATATTATTTAATTTTCTAATATTATTATTTATTTACTTATTTTTTCTGAATTATAATTTAAAAATAGTTATGAAAACATTACATTATAGATGCTAATTAATTGCTATCGATATTCAAATTAACAGATTTAGAATTATAAATGTCGTGCTTTTTTTTTTAATGACAATAAATCTGGATTTATAATTTGCAAAATTGCATTATAATTCTCCAAACTCAATATCAATAATCTAGGACAGATGTCAGCACTATGTATTTCTACTTAATATTAATTTAAAATAATTTATAACTTGAAGAATCATCAGTAGAGGGCAGCACTATAAAATTATTCACATTCCATTCTATTAAAATATTGTTCTGCCAACTTATATAATTTTCGTCATTCCTACCTCTCAATTTAATAACTCTATTTCTTCAGTTCTATTTTGTAATGGATAATCTGGGATTCTTTAATTAGCAGATAAAACAATTTATAATGTTTAGATTAATTACGATAATTTATAATTATTATATTTATATTATTAATAATATTGTTTACTTGGTGTGATGATTTTCAACGGTAAGAATTCGCTTTTAACTGTAACCCATTAATATGGCGGGGGTTTTGCCGTGATTGTGGGGATGCGTGATTACGATTCAATTATGGTATTTAAAAATTGTATGATTCTATCTCTGAGTAAGTGTTATCTAACACATTTCCTTTTTATTGATATTGTGCATGATATTGTTCTGTCCGGGTCTTACATATTGATTAATTATATATTTCTTTCATTTTTTTAAGGTAGCGGTTAATCGGGCAATGGAGGAAATGAGCATTTAAGCTGTAGCTTATTATTTCTTCCTCAGAAATTAACCGCTCTTTACTAATGATTTCTTAATATTGCCCTTGCAAACGACTTACGAATCATTAGTTCCAATTTTATTCATAATTGTTCTCTCAGTCTAAGTTCATTTTGTAGTTTTTCTTTTTGTATTAATGAATTTTCAATTTTGAGATCATACATTTTTTGCAAAGGATTTGTTGACGCTAACAATGTTTCATTATTTCAGGTCTTTTTTCATTGGTTAAATTGTTTTAGTTACAAACTGTTTTACAAAATATTTACAATTTCCTACATGTATTTCTTTATTTACTTGTTCTTTTTATGAATTCGCCTTCCTGTTGATTTTCCTTTCGACAATTTTGAATGTTTTAATTTTTTAATACGTCATATATTGGTGATTAGGATACATGTTTATTAACCCTTAAATGCCTGATTTTTCAAAAATAATTGTAATAATGTTTAACAAAAAGAACAAGTAGCAACAATGGAAAAAATATATCTATCTTTATTCTTAAACAGCACAAGTGTTGCCATCTACATGTTGAAAATCGATTTAATAATATTTTCAGAATGTATTTTATTGGCAACATTAGGCATTATAGCTTCAATATTATTCTAATAGTATTTTAGAGCCAAAATTGGGTATGTTGCCAAAAAGCAACAAAGGGCGTTTAAGGGTTAAAGTAGAAAAAATTCATTAGTGATTAGTTAAATTAATAATTATTGATCCAGCTTTATTATGTATAATGTCAGTGTAATGTACTGATACTCAATTTATTAATTTTTATTTTTTTTAAAAAGGTGATGAATTGTAATATCATATACTGGTTATATATATATATATATCACTTTTTTACGGGCACGATAACTTCCATAATTCTGCACAAATGTCCTCCAAACTCGCACAGAAAATCAAGGGACAGAAAATCTCGGTCAAGTTCGTTAATTGGGCAAAATCGGATCAAGGGGATCGAAATACGGAGGATTTTTGTGAAAACCGAAAAGTATCCCATAACTTCTTAATTATAATACATAGCAAATCAGTTTAAAGTTATTATCACTTCTAGGAAAAGTCCAAAAATTTAAGTATCTCAGATTTTTGATAAAATTTAAAATTGGCTCAAGGGGCGAAAAAAATATGGTTTTAGAGAGAAATAGATTCATAACTTCGTCAATTCTCAAGATATCAAATTCAATTAAACTTATTATAAATCTTCTTATTACTACCTACAACTTTTATATTGACAAGTTTTTTATAGGACCAACTCGTATTGCCAAAAATAAAATAAAATAAAATAAAATAAAAGGGAGGGGGGGGGGGGTGTTGAGGGAGAAAAAAATCACAACTTCGTCAATTCACAAGATATCCAATCCGCTTGAATTTTTTATACGTCTTCTTAATATTATCTACAAATTTCGTATTGACAAGTTTTTGATAGGACCAACTCTTACAGCAAAAACAAATTAAACAAAAACAGGAGTTGAAGAAAATATTTTCGTTTTAAGAGTATCCTCAAATCAAAACTGCTTACTTTCTGACTCATTTTTTAAATAATTTTTCCTCTCAAACGCATCCCATTGGCAGAATCTCTTGTTCAGAAACTTTACAATGTGCCGTATTGGTTGAGTTTTTGATGAAAGCTGAATATATTTCAAAAAATGCTGTCAAAGTGGGCATTTTGAACCAAATTTTCTGAAGCAATCATGCTGGAACAATTGTTTTTAAATCAAGTTCTAATTACTTGAACAAAAAATAAAAACACAGGTCACTTATAAATCTCTTCAAAAGATCACGTCAGCAAATTTCATGTTTTTACTTTTAAAAATGAGTCTGAAAATGAGTCAGTAAATTTCCTGCTGTTGAGCGTGGAAAAATATCTTTCTGAAGACCTCCGATATAGGATTCTGTTAAAACCAGCTCTTACAGAAAAATTAAATTAAAAACTTTTCAAAAGCGGCCAGATAAAATTGTTAAACTGGGTTTATCTCTAATCCTTGATTTAGTTTTTGTTGGTGAAATTAGTACTTAACTTCGAAATGTACCTCCGCCTGTAGGCCGAACCGGCAAGGAATTTTTTAATGACGATACTTTCACTGTCGAAACCGGTTCCAGAAGTAAAAGTATCCTAATAAAAAAAAACTTGTAAACATAATCGAAAAAGTAAAAAACGGCCTTCATAAAAATTGACCTCAGCTAGCCAATGTTAAAAAAAAATCGTCTAAAAATATTGAAATGCAAACGAGCTATCTTAACCCATTCGCTGCCAACCACGAGTATACTCGTGGTTTTAATTTATTAATTACTTTGTCACCACTATTTTAGAATAAAAAAAGAAGGCCTTCTTTATTGGCAGAAATTTCGCTGTAATAGTAAAGCGAAATTCAACTTTCTGAATTTGTGGTGGCAAACGACATTCAACAAGAAATTTGAAAATTCTTACTTTATAGTTTTGACTGTGAACGTGTTACATATTTCTTTCATAGGATTAAGATTAGTAAACGGGTGTTTTCGCGTGAGTGAAGTAAGCATCCTATTCTACACTGCTCAAAACAATTAAAGGATATTTGAAGTTTTATATAAAATAAAGATATAAACGAAATTTTTTTCGCCGAAAATAGAAGAAGAGAATCACAAATGCAAATTTTTCTGGTTTTCAAACTGTGGAGTATGCAAATTTTGAGTTCGACGTCAAAAACGTCGCTTCAGCGGCAGCGATTGAAATTTGACTTTCAACTGTATAAAAGAGAATGAAGACAAGGATGATCGGCATTCAGTGATTGTTTTGTTTCGATGAGTACGATGTCTCAGCGAAGTCATTTGACAGATTCAGAAGCTTTGAGAATTGTTGGTAGGTTAGAAGGGGGCCAAACTCAAGCCGAAGTAGCGCAAGCCATTGGAGTGTCACAAAGTGTCATTTCCAGGATCTGGAACCGTTTTTTGGAGAGTGGATGTGCAGGCCGAAGACCAGGGCAAGGTCGTAGACGGGCAACAACGCCCAATGAAGATCGGTATTTAGCGTTAACATCTCGGAGACACCGAACCATGAACGCTACTCTTCTCCAACAACACCTTCGCTCGGCTACAGGCACCACGATTTCAACTCAGACTGTCCGAAACCGGCTCCATGCTGTAGGTCTGTATGCTCGCCGACCGATGGTATGTGTTAGATTAACATCAAGGCATCGTCGCGACCGCAGGGAGTGGGCAACCGAGCATGTCAACTGGAGGAGAAATGAATGGAGCAATATTCTGTTTTCTGACGAGTCCCGTTTTTCTGTGCATCCGGATAATAGGCGTATTTTCATCTGGAGGGACCGTGGCAGTAGGAATAATCCTACGTTCGTGCACGAAAGTGTCAGATTTGGCGGTGGAGGAGTGTTGGTGTATGGTGGCATCTCCATTGACGGGCGCACTGACCTCTACATCATTCGAGATGGAGCTCTGACTGGTCGCCGATATAGGGATGTGATTCTCAGACCTATTGTAGTCCCTTACGCTGCAGCAATCGGAGATAACTTCATTTTAATGGACGATAACTGCAGGCCACATCGTGCAAACCTGGTGGAGGATTTCCTTTTCGAGGAAGGAATCGTTCGAATGGAATGGCCAGCGTGTTCTCCAGACATGAATCCAATCGAGCACGTTTGGGACGCTCTAGGAAGACGAGTTTCTGGCCGCCAACAACCCCCACAAACTCTCCAAGAACTGGAAAGAGCTCTTCTGGAAGAGTGGGGCAGAATACCCCAACTCGTCATTAATAGCCTCATTGAGTCCATGCCTCAAAGGTGTTCAACGTTGCTGGCCGCCCGTGGAAACCATACCCCCTACTGAAAATGATTTTCTTTGAAGAAACCACCTTTTCTTATTCTTTTTTTCTCATATGCACAAATTGTGTTTTTTTTCCTTTAGTACACAAATGCGCAATAAAATGCATTTTTTTCTGCCAAACATGTGTAATTTATTCTCATATAGCCTACTATGTCTGTCGACCATGTATCAATCAGCTAAACAGTTTACCAGATACAAAATCCACCTAAAACTGCAATATCCTTTAATTGTTTTGAGCAGTGTATCTCACTTGTGTCTAGCGATGTTTCTTCACAACGGACTAAAAGTTCCGTTAACTGGCTTTCGTTTAACATTTTAACACTTAGAAAAAAATATTGAAAGATATCATATTCCAAAATCAAAGAGAATCTTACTTTATATGGGTTTTTTTTTCAGGCATATTTAAAATTGCTTGGCATAGAACAATTCACCGCCCTCAGCAACCCTGGGCGCATTGGAACTTTTTACTTTTTGCCGCGCTGTTAGCGAGAGTTAAACCACCCAGTTTCATAAAATATGATTTTTGTTAAATAAATTGAAGGACTATTACGTCTTGAAATTAACAGCACAAATATAATTAAAAAGATTTACTAAAAGACGTATAATACACTTAAAAGTTAACACTTTCAAAACATTAAATAAAATTCTAAAAGTCTGAAACCTACAAGTTTCAGCCATCCTGTAGCCATCATCAGCGTCTTACTTCAGTTCAAGAGAGAAAAATACTTATACTTATTTACCTGATGATGGCCACAAGGTAGCTGAAACTTGTAGGTTTTAGACTTTTAGAATTTTATTTAATGTTTTGAAAGTGTTAACTTTTAAGTGTATTATACGTCTTTTAGTAAATCTTTTTAATTATATTTATGATTACTGTTTTTTGAATAAATTTGAAGATCATTTTCTTTATTCATATTAGCTTTTTAGGAGGCTATAATGTAACAAATTAATGTAACAATCAAATGAACGCAAAATTCTTCCAGCACTATATGTTATGTCAGTGGCTTTTTAAAAATATATAGGGAATATTTCGAAGATTTTAGGTTCTTTTTTCTGCCATGCTAGTTCTGATTTTATTACTTCTCAGAAAATCTATCAGGAATGCTACATTTCTACGACATTATTGCTATTGTAGTCGACTGACTTCAATTCAAATTCAGATTTTTTATCATTGAAAGCAGTATTCAGAAAAATGTTAAAATCTTAAGGCGATTATAAAAAAAAAAAAAATAAATAAATAAATAAAATAAAAATTCCACCGCTCAAAAACGCAAAACTTTCTGACACATTTAGCGATTCATTTTTCAACGTAAAATCATGAAATTAGTAATAATGATAATTCGAGTGATTTTGAATGGAACAGCGATTTTCATTTTTCGATAAATGTATTACATATTGAAATAAAGGCGATTTCTGTCTCATAACGCCATAACGACCATTGTTGAACTGTCGCTTCCGGAAATTTTCTTTAAAATGTTATTTTTAGCAGTATGTTTTGAAATATCCTTTTCCTTTATCGGAAAATGGAAGACGTTATTCGATTTTATAGGTTCTGAATAAGAGTGATATTATACACAATGCATCTAAGATTAAAAATGACTTTGATGAGCGAATTTGTCATAAAGTAGCCAGTTTGGAATTGAGAAAAGCCTTAACCTCCCTTAAAAGCCCTCCGAGCGTCTTGAGGGCTTTCCTGCATTTTAGTAAAAATGCTTAAAAAAATAATCATAATTAAAATTTTCTTTACTTTTTGTTTCTAAAATACTCTTCATACCCCCCTTTTTATATACATATCTTGAAATACAGTTCTGTTTAAAATATTTTTATCTACAACAGATTAAAGTTGTCTTTGGCAAACGGAAATATACGCCCAAACCGCTCAGAGAGTTAAATTTCGAATTTTCGAACAATTTGTTAGGATATTTCAAAGATCATGGGTTTTTCCATGGATTTATTATATAAATACGTAATATCGAAATTTTCGCGCACTCTGAAGATAGAGGTAAGAGCAATTTTGTTTCAACATATATGTGTTAAATTATCTAAAAGAAATCAATTTTAGACTAGAATTTCTGTTATTATTACTTGCAAACAACAGAAATTAGGTCTTTTAAACCGTGAAAAAACTGTACACTGTTAAAACTGAAGATGACAAACCGGTGCCATTTGGGACCCCTGGGTGAAAAGGCGGTACCATTTGGTACCTTAGGGGGCTATATGGTGCAGTTTGGGACACAGGAGTGTAAAGGCGATGCCGTTTGGAATACAAGGTTGCCAGAGATGTTTGCAAATGTGGTTGGGTGCTAATTGAACTCTCACTGGGTGATTGAAGCTAATTAAGGTGCCGTGCACTACGCATTGGTATAAATATGGCACACCACCGGGTGACTGGAATTTGCGCAGAACTGCGACGTGTGTCCCTCTCTTCGTTGGCAAATGAAATATATGGCTGTGAGTGAATCAACGCATGCAATATCCAAATTTGTCATTTTAATTAATGACTGACCAGTGTTGCAGTTGTAAAAAAATCAGAATGTGTACGCTAAAGTCATGAACGTCATGCCTAGAGTATACGCTATAGCCGCAGGTAGCACAAATATAACGGCCGATGTCCCACCCAATATTCAAAAAAGATCATTGACTAAAAGCGTGGCTTCTACCTTACAGAAAATGAATTTATATCATGTTGTCCACATTTTTTTAGATTGTAAGACATTTTATATTAAATTCGTATATTGAAAAATATTTACCCAGCATAAACTTGGGAAACCTATCTAGAACACCAATTTACAAAAGACTTTCAGAACAGGGACTGTTAAAATTCTACTGTTTTAAAATTCGGATTTGATAAAAATTGTCCTTCGACACGTTTGCTGCCAAGCTACGAGTATACTCGTAACTTTAATATTCGTGGTTTTAATTTATTAATTACTTTGTTACCATTATTTAAGAATTAAAAAAATTACCTTATTTATTTTCAGAAATTTCGTTGTATAAGTAAAGCGAAATTTACTTTTCTGAATTTGTGGTGGCAAACGATTTTCAAGAAGAAATTTGAAAATTCTTACTTTATAGGCTTGGCAGTGAGCGTGTTAAGTAATCATTTTCAATGTTCACATTGTTATTCAGTTTCCTGACAATCAAACTTGTTATTATTTTTTTTATTTGTCTGTAAAAGTAAAGAATTTTTCACAAATACTATAAATTTTGATGCTGTAAACTAATTTTTGCTCTATAAAAATTACGAAAAGCAGTAATTAAATAGTAATCCTCTATAATTAGAGATATATCGCAATTGTCAAAAATAAAAAATGATTTTCGATTTTTTGGACCCCAAAAGATAATACCAAAAATTTTCAAGAATGTACGAATTTTAATTTTTTTGAAATTTTACTAGAAATATATTCGTGCTATCAGTGGATGAAAATGAAAAGATTTAAGAACATTCTTTAGCGTAGAAATAATGCTGTATAGGCTGACACATGCAAACATAAATGACACTTTAAAAAGTATAAGACAAGACTTTTCTTGAAAAAGAAAAGACAAAGCTAAACTATTTTTTATCTGCAGCATATTAATATACGTGTATTTGCATCAGCTGCAGATGTAGTGAAAATAGGGAAGGAAAGTAAGTGAAACATACATTTAACTACACAGATGGAAATAAAACCCATAATTATCGTAATTAACACAATCTGACATGAATTCGTTTTTTGGATATCTTTAACTGTCCATATAGGCGTTAAATTTTATGCATTATATATTGTAATTGCGCATTTATTCCTTGTTTCTAAAAGTATACATAATATTCGTTTTTATACGGGGTTCTTACGGGTCCCGTTATTTTCCCGGTAAAATATCAGTATTTTTATATTTAAAAAAAATCTTGTTCAAACGCGCGAAATTTCGCCTTATTTAAGGTGAGATTTCCTATAACGTAATACTGGTAACAAAGAATTTCCTGGTCTGAAAATTGCAAGATCCGTACGAACCCTGTTATATAATCAGTTTACTATGGCATAGCTGCAAAATTCTACGCTTTCATCTTACCATTAAAATTTAGTAGTAAACGTAGCTTTATTTATCGTCGAAATCTGCGATTAAAGGAAAAATTGTCGCCCAGTGGCGTGGTCGGTAGCGACAACTACTGCCACGGCGTGGGCCCGGGTTCGAATCCTCGGGTAAGACATGGATGTAATTGTGAATGTCCCATTGTTGTAATATAATATATGTAATGGAAAAATAAAATTGTTGTGACTTGTTGTTGTTTCTGTATAATAAGGATCATTCGAGGCGACAGCCATAGTAGCTATAGGTCCCAAAGCATTCCACTTCGATGGACTTCAAATGTCAAGGGAAAATTCTAGTCATATCTAATGGTATATTAGAAAAGCCTAAAAGTTGGCAGCTAAGCTATGTATATAAATACATCGATTAGAAACAGCTTTATTATTGTGTGTATCCTTTTTGTAATATAAACACGAATACAGAAATCTTTCTGTTAAATAATGCAACATGCATTAGTAACGCCCATATGCGAGGTCTACTCTTAAAAAGATGAAAACAAGTGGTCGCAAATGTATTAATGAAAAACAAGAGCCCTAAGGGGACTCTTCACTTACTTGAAAATACCCGTTTGGTAATGTTAAACCTATGGGCAGGTTGTTTTTACCAATTTGTTCATATATTTGTGATTTCATCTTTATAATATATATATATATATATATATATATATAAACATTAAAAAAATTACAAATTACCAACAAAAATTGTGAAATTATAAATAGAAAGAAATTTATTTGTTGACAATTAAATTGTTCCCCTTAACATATGCAATATAGATTTTAAAAACATAATAAAAAAAAATGAGCCGAAAGTGAATAAAGGATATTTCTAGAACCTAGACAGATTCATCAGATCCCAAATGCCTGGAGCTCCACAAATAAAGCGTTATATAATTATTATATAACGCTTATAATTATTAATAATTATATATAATTATTATATATATATATATATATATATATACATATATAAGTCTTAACTTTGTTTTCCATGCTGATATGCAGTAGTTTTGATTCTTAGTATGTCATTCAGGTATTGTGCTCTAATAATTTTTAATATCCTGTATGAGGTGTATCTTCCTTTGGATCTCTTAGCTTTTTATTATCTATTTTCTGTAATGTTTGCGTTATAAGGAGCTAAATTTTGTCATTTTAGGCTTAATGCCGACAAAATTGGATGAAATAACGCATCTTCTATGCATGAACTCACAAGCTCCTCTGATGATTCTGTGAGTCATTCATAGTTTCTTATTTTACATACTGGTTTCATATGTTCATTTCTAAATCATCTTTAGAACTTTATCCATTTCTTCATATATTTGTGATTTCAAATTTATTATATATTATAATTATTCCTAATTTTCATTAAACAGTGTTGACTTGTAAATGGCACTGCTTTGTAATATTTTTTACAGTTTATCTGAGATGAAAATAGAAGAAATAGAGAAAAAGAAAACTGTTTTGAAATTTCCAACTGAAAAATGAAACTAGGAACAACTTTAAAGAAGTTTTCCGTCATTCACGACTTTTGGGTATGCTGTTCTAGTAAAAACTTCATGCGGCTCCCAGCCAAAATCAGCAGATGTAAAATAGTGTTTAAAAAAATTGTAACTGTTTACCCCGAAATAAAGAAACCCGCAAAAAATAAATTAAATGATTTCAAAATAGCAACAAAGCTGCGCATATTAATAGCAATGGGATATATATTTTTAAAACAAAAGAAAGAAAGAATAAATTACCATAGCTGCCAATTTTTCAGATTTTTGTTACTGCTAAAATTCAATAGTAAATTTTCCCTTATTTAATCGACGAAATCTGCAGTTAAGTAAGATGAAAATTTCTATTAGATATTTAAATATCTAATAGAAAATAGAAATAGAAAATTTATAATAATGGTAACAGAATAAGAGTTAAAATTGGCAGCTATGAATAACTTCTTTCTGAAGAGCAAAATATAAAAGGTAAAAATTGTCATAAAAATAAAATAATAAAGTATTACACTGTTGCTCATTAGAATTGAAAGTCAAAAATTTGTGTAATGTCTTTTCTCATCAAACCAGAGGGGTTTGGGAATGAGTTATACTACTTTAAAATAAAAGATTGGTCCTCTGTAAGTTAAATCTTTACACAGATTTGGTGTTTTCTACTGTATTATGACCTACTGCAATTTTTTTCATGTAATTTTTTTTTAGTTACTACAATGAAAATTAAAGGATATACATAAGAAAGATACTCACCCGTGAGAAATTTAATTAGTTAGAGGTAATTAACTAAAGTGGTACTTTAAAGTACCGTCAGTACACAATGCCTAAAATATTCTCGTAGCAGAAAACCCACATGATATTTCAAATAAAATTTAAACTCTTAAAAATGCTGAATAACAAGAAGACACTCGAAAGTTAACAATAAAAAAAATATTAAATTGACATAGTTTTATTTCGCACATGAAAAATGAGTAAAAATTAAAATTTGATGGCATTAAAAAAACTTTATTTTAGGTTTCGATCTTGTTAGCAGTTCTTTAGTTTATTTATTTAATGAACACATACATCTATCTGGCTTGTGTGCTTGACATCAGGGGTCCGCTTATAAGTATCGTCAATATACAAGGACGAGATAGCGCAAGGAAAATAAAAAAACCAGAGAATTACAACTAGGAGCTCCACAAAGAGTGCAACGGAGAGAGCGGGAGTTGAACTCGCAGCCCATCTATGCTTTCAAGTGATTAGCGGTGTGGTGTCTTAACCACTCAGTCACGGTGGGCCCAGTCCTTTAGTTATGCGACGCCTATTTTCCAGGGGCAAAATGTTCTCTCGCATCTCCACATATGCAATATATGAATTTTCATATGTCATTTCTAGCATAGCAAAGAAGAGCCGTTGCCACAAGTTTTTCGATTTCCTGCAAAAAATAATAATGAAACAGAAAAGAAATACCAGGAAAAACATTACTACACTACAATTTAGTGATTACATTATAAAGCAGATAAAAACGAGGGACACAGACGAAAAATAAACAAGAAGTTTTTCTCCAACTCCCAGTGTACTACTGTTAAATCAAATACATACACCGTTCACTTAAAACGGCTAGTCAAATTGTATTCTGAGATCATAATGAACACAAAAAAATAAAAAAATCTGACACTTATCTTATGTACTTTACTATGTTTGCAGCTATAAAAAGACAAGCGTGACAATCTGTACAAAATGTCGGCAAAAAAAAAAAAAAAAAAATCGACTATTTCAAATATAGCCTCCTTCCTCGCTAAAATAACAATCCTAGAACTACTGCTGCCATGTATCCTGAAAAAGTGGAGTTAAAAGAGTGTCTTTGCAAAGTACCATTTGAATATTAGTAATATTCACTATGGGGTGAAAAAAAGGTAGAAAAGGGGATAAAACTTTATTTTATGTTCTTAAAAAACTTTATACAGTATTATTACAGTATTCTGAATGCGTTGGAAAGTGTTTCATAATCTATGCTTTAAGCATTTTTATTTCTCTCTTGATATTATTGCTACACCGCCCCTTGAATACTAGGCCTAAATGCTGACACAAAAATGGCGGCTGTGGTAGGCGAATTTTTTAAGCGTCTGTAAGGTCCTCTGAATTTAGCCACTAGTTTTTTCCAAAAGTTTTCTTTGTCTTATTTAATCTCAGAAAATTAAAGCTGAAAAAAAAAAAAAAAAAAAAAAAAAAAAACCGCCTACGACAGCCGCCATTATAGTGTCAGTGCTCAGGCCTTGTATTCAGGGGGCGGTGTAGCAATAATATCAAGAGAGAAATAAACATGCTTCAAGCATAGATTATGAAACACTTTCCAACACATTTAGAATACTGTAATAAGATTTCATCTTTTCATAACGTGAACCATGATATCTAAGTAAACAATTTAGAAAACACATAGCGCATTTCAAACCCAACTTCAACAATTGCTATCTACTGTCGGATAAATATTCAAATTATTTTCTGAAGCCTCGCATATGGGATATAAGTTGGTATAAATACTACATATTATGGTATTATTTAGTTTAGTTAGGAAATGGTTGAAAATTCCCTTTCACCAATTTCCGTCAATAAACGGAAATGTACTCGAATTATTTCGAGGAGCCGCACATATGATCAATAGATTTAATGCAAACCAAGTAATATGCAAAAAAAAAATGGTTAAATTTAAAAAAGCATATCTCAACTGAAAACGCAATTCCAGCAATTATTTCTCATAGACAGTAATGTATCTGAATTCTTCTGCGTGCCCCTGTACATGAACTATAAATGATATGCACACCATATTCCACAGTAAGCATATTATAGTGCACCTCAGTGATGTATATATCAATTTCAATATGTTTAAAATAGGGTAACATCATTAAAATACTTTCCAAACGAATGTTGCCCTTAGACCATTATGTAACAGAATTCTTTTGAGTGTATCTGTGAACGAACAATAAAGGCTACGCACTTAATTTTCAATAGCAAACATGCCACCGTAAACCTTAATGACATATATGGCATTATAACTGTAATGCGAGTATATATAGACGAGTTAGACGCAGGCCCTTATTATCGCATGGGCAAATCGGGATATTGCCCATGGGCCCCGGACCTCAAGGGGTCCTCAAATCCATATATTAATTTATAAAATATTTACTCTTTTTTCCCAATTCCAACTCAGAAATTTTTTAAATACAAAATATAAATTTCATTTTAAAAAGATTCTACTAAACTTTATGAAAAACAAATTTCATTTTGAACTCACAGAGCTCAATGCTTTCGCTAAGCTAATTTTAGCCACTATTATATAAGAAATAATATTTTGATTTTCATAGATTGTATTAGCAATGAACGTAAATAATATCTAAACTTTCATGTTTGAAAAAAATCAGTTCTAATTGTCATGAGATAAAATTTCTTCCTTATTTAAAGTTTTTTCTTTTAACTTTGAGTTAAATATAAAAAACAAACCCAAAAGTGCCATCTTTTTAGATTTATTGAAAAAACACTTTCTAGTTGTGAAGTAGAATGTATTTTATTTGATATTATGTTGTATGTAGTACAACTTAAAAAGATGTAAAAGAAAGTAAATTGATTAACTCATATTTATATGTTAGATTATTTGACACTTTTCATAAGTTGAAGTTATTAAATTCATCTTAAAGTAATATAACAAGTTGTTAAAGTTATATAAAAGAGTTTTGTTCTGTATTAAGAAAAAAAAGAGTATTTTTATTAATTAAGGTATTTAATTTAGAATTTGACGGAGCTAAGAATTTTCTTGTATTTAAAATCCAAGGTGCGAAAATATTGTTTATGCATTACACATATGACTCACAATCAGTTCTATTTGAATAATGTTGCAACAGTTCGAATGGGGCCCCCTAATTTATCTTTGCTCAGGGCCCCAATTAGTCATGATCGGGGTTTTGTTAGACGACGGACAGACAGACGTCTAGACAAGCCAAGCCCAATACATTTCAACTATGTTGGAAAAGGTTACAAATGGAACAAGTCTGGCGAATCTATTTCATTTTTTTAAGGTTATTTTTATGGAAATTTGAAGTGTAGATAAAGAATTTTTTTAAGAATTTTTTTTATGAAAGCATATATTGTCCATCTCACGTTCACGCTATCTCCTTGTAATGAACTTCAAGCATTATTAAGAGTCACCCACGATTTTGCAAGTCACGATGCATAAATGATAATATATGATGCGTATTTTTTCACTCGTGACTGAGTTACTAATTCTGTAGCCTCCGAGTTTAAATAATTTTACGGTGCATTATGAATTTATTTGCTATTTTCCAACAATTTTTCTTTTATGATTATATATGTATATGTGTGCAAGGTGTTTCAAAAAGATTGAAACACGCTTTAATTTTTACGTTTTGGATATTTATAGGCAATGTAAATTGCAAAACTATCAAAATAAAATACGATTTAAAATTATGTTGGCATAAATAGTCCTGCCATTAATTTTCAAAAAGTTACACTTTTAAATTTTTATACGATCTCTGAATGCTGTAAGTTATATTTATAAAAATTTTACCCATTCTCTGACAAGTAAAACAACAAAAATCACATTCTTCTACGACTAAAACTTATCGAGTTATGGTACTTTGAATTTTATTAAAGTTCGGAACTTTCTGGCACTAAAAACGGACAGATGATTTTTTACATTTGAATACCGCTTACTTTTTAATAGTACTTTTCGGAAAAGTAATTTTCGCCTTATTTAACTGCATGATTTAGCGATTACGTAACGGAGATTGTTAATCTTCTGATTAGGCGTGGTATTAAAATATTTTCAGATTGTGTGTTTATTAAATATACATACTTAAAAATAAATCGCAAATGCGTATATACGCACACATATATCATTTAATTCAAAATTAAACTAACCCTTTTTGGTGCTAATCCTTACAAGAAAATGTGGACTTCGTGATCAGACAACAGGAGATTGAGATGAGGAGATTAAGCTTCCAAGATTTTTTTTTTTTTTTTTTGAACTCGGTAAGTGGATTAAAAAATTGTAATTGATATGAGACACATCTTATTATCCTTCTCTCCAACAGAAGATATTTGAAATATTTTCGTCTGCACTCAAAGGATGAAAAAAAGTTTTACAAGGATAGCTGGGAGATAGATGACGAATAGATAACTTTTTACTATGCATAACAATATTTATCAAGGTACTTTTAAAACTTTATTCAACATGTTTTCTATTGGCCCATATACATTCATAATTTATTTAATGCAGGTTGTAAAGAGAAAATTCAAAAGCAAAAATCATATCGCCAGGGTCTGTACCTACACTGTTAAAAATTTGCAGCATTCTGGCAGGTCATTTGACCGTTTTTTCTGAAAACGGTTACACAACCGTAATTTTAACACTATTCTGACCATATTTTTGGCTATTTTATGGTCAGAATATAGTTAAATTATGGTTATGAAACCGTTTTTTCAAAAAACGGTCGAATGACCTGCCAGAATGCCGTCATTCACGACTTTTGGGTATGCTGTTCTAGTAAAAACTTCATGCGGCTCCCAGCCAAAATCAGCAGATGTAAAATAGTGTTTAAAAAAATTGTAACTGTTTACGCCGAAATAAAGAAACCCGCAAAAAATAAATTAAATGATTTCAAAATAGCAACAAAGCTGCGCATATTAATAGCAATGGGATATATATTTTTAAAACAAAAGAAAGAAAGAATAAATTACCATAGCTGCCAATTTTTCAGATTTTTGTTACTGCTAAAATTCAATAGTAAAATTTCCCTTATTTAATCGACGAAATCTGCAGTTAAGTAAGATGAAAATTTCTATTAGATATTTAAATATCTAATAGAAAATGGAAATAGAAAATTTATAATAATGGTAACAGAATAAGAGTTAAAGTTGACAGCTATGAATAAATTCTTTCTAACTGCAAAATATAAAAGGTAAAAATTGTCATAAAAATAAAATAATAAAGTATTACACTGTTACATTAGGATTGAAAGTCAAAAATTTGTGTAATCTTTTTTCTCATCAAACCAGAGGGGGTTGGGAATGAGTTATACCACTTTAAAATAAAAGATTGGTCCTCTGTAAGTGAAATCTTTACACAGATTTGCTGTTTTCTACTGCATTATGATCTACTGCAATTTTTTTCATGTAATTTTTTTTTTAGTTACTACAATGAAAATTAAAGGATATACATAAGATAGATACTCACCCGTTTGAAATTTAATTAGTTAGAGGTAATTAACTAAAGTGGTACTTTAAAGTACCGTCAGTACACAATGCCTAAAATATTCTCGTAGCAGAACACTCACATGATATTTCAAATAAAATTTAAACTCTTAAAAATGCTGAATAACAAGAAGACACTCGAAAGTCAACAATAAAAAAAATATTAAATTGACATAGTTTTATTTTGCACATGAAAAATGAGTAAAATTTAAAATTTGATGGCATTGAAAAAAACTTTATTTTAGGTTTCGATCTTGTTAGCAGTCCTTTAGTTTATTTATTTAATGAACACATACATCTATCTGGCTTGTGTGCTTGACATCAGGGGTCCGCTTATAAGTATCGTCAATATACAAGGACGAGATAGCGCAAGGAAAATAAAAAAAACAGAGAATTACAACTAGGAGCTCCACAAAGAGTGCAACGGAGAGAGCGGGAGTTGAACTCGCAGCCCATCTATGCTTTCAAGTGATTAGCGGTGTGGTGTCTTAACCACTCAGTCACGGTGGGCCCAGTCCTTTAGTTATGCGACGCCTATTTTCCAGGGGCAAAATGTTCTCTCGCATCTCCACATATGCAATATATGAATTTTCATATGTCATTTCTAGCATAGCAAAGAAGAGCCGTTGCCACAAGTTTTTCGATTTCCTGCAAAAAATAATAATGAAACAGAAAAGAAATACCAGGAAAAACATTACTACACTACAATTTAGTGATTACATTATAAAGCAGATAAAAACGAGGGACACAGACGAAAAATAAACAAGAAGTTTTTCTCCAACTCCCAGTGTACTACTGTTAAATCAAATACATACACCGTTCACTTAAAACGGCTAGTCAAATTGTATTCTGAGATCATAATGAACACAAAAAAATAAAAAAATCTGACACTTATCTTATGTACTTTACTATGTTTGCAGCTATAAAAAGACAAGCGTGACAATCTGTACAAAATGTCGGCAAAAAAAAAAAAAAAAAAATCGACTATTTCAAATATAGCCTCCTTCCTCGCTAAAATAACAATCCTAGAACTACTGCTGCCATGTATCCTGAAAAAGTGGAGTTAAAAGAGTGTCTTTGCAAAGTACCATTTGAATATTAGTAATATTCACTATGGGGTGAAAAAAAGGTAGAAAAGGGGATAAAACTTTATTTTATGTTCTTAAAAAACTTTATACAGTATTATTACAGTATTCTGAATGCGTTGGAAAGTGTTTCATAATCTATGCTTTAAGCATTTTTATTTCTCTCTTGATATTATTGCTACACCGCCCCTTGAATACTAGGCCTAAATGCTGACACAAAAATGGCGGCTGTGGTAGGCGAATTTTTTAAGCGTCTGTAAGGTCCTCTGAATTTAGCCACTAGTTTTTTCCAAAAGTTTTCTTTGTCTTATTTAATCTCAGAAAATTAAAGCTGAAAAAAAAAAAAAAAAAAAAAAAAAAAAAACCGCCTACGACAGCCGCCATTATAGTGTCAGTGCTCAGGCCTTGTATTCAGGGGGCGGTGTAGCAATAATATCAAGAGAGAAATAAACATGCTTCAAGCATAGATTATGAAACACTTTCCAACACATTTAGAATACTGTAATAAGATTTCATCTTTTCATAACGTGAACCATGATATCTAAGTAAACAATTTAGAAAACACATAGCGCATTTCAAACCCAACTTCAACAATTGCTATCTACTGTCGGATAAATATTCAAATTATTTTCTGAAGCCTCGCATATGGGATATAAGTTGGTATAAATACTACATATTATGGTATTATTTAGTTTAGTTAGGAAATGGTTGAAAATTCCCTTTCACCAATTTCCGTCAATAAACGGAAATGTACTCGAATTATTTCGAGGAGCCGCACATATGATCAATAGATTTAATGCAAACCAAGTAATATGCAAAAAAAAAATGGTTAAATTTAAAAAAGCATATCTCAACTGAAAACGCAATTCCAGCAATTATTTCTCATAGACAGTAATGTATCTGAATTCTTCTGCGTGCCCCTGTACATGAACTATAAATGATATGCACACCATATTCCACAGTAAGCATATTATAGTGCACCTCAGTGATGTATATATCAATTTCAATATGTTTAAAATAGGGTAACATCATTAAAATACTTTCCAAACGAATGTTGCCCTTAGACCATTATGTAACAGAATTCTTTTGAGTGTATCTGTGAACGAACAATAAAGGCTACGCACTTAATTTTCAATAGCAAACATGCCACCGTAAACCTTAATGACATATATGGCATTATAACTGTAATGCGAGTATATATAGACGAGTTAGACGCAGGCCCTTATTATCGCATGGGCAAATCGGGATATTGCCCATGGGCCCCGGACCTCAAGGGGTCCTCAAATCCATATATTAATTTATAAAATATTTACTCTTTTTTCCCAATTCCAACTCAGAAATTTTTTAAATACAAAATATAAATTTCATTTTAAAAAGATTCTACTAAACTTTATGAAAAACAAATTTCATTTTGAACTCACAGAGCTCAATGCTTTCGCTAAGCTAATTTTAGCCACTATTATATAAGAAATAATATTTTGATTTTCATAGATTGTATTAGCAATGAACGTAAATAATATCTAAACTTTCATGTTTGAAAAAAATCAGTTCTAATTGTCATGAGATAAAATTTCTTCCTTATTTAAAGTTTTTTCTTTTAACTTTGAGTTAAATATAAAAAACAAACCCAAAAGTGCCATCTTTTTAGATTTATTGAAAAAACACTTTCTAGTTGTGAAGTAGAATGTATTTTATTTGATATTATGTTGTATGTAGTACAACTTAAAAAGATGTAAAAGAAAGTAAATTGATTAACTCATATTTATATGTTAGATTATTTGACACTTTTCATAAGTTGAAGTTATTAAATTCATCTTAAAGTAATATAACAAGTTGTTAAAGTTATATAAAAGAGTTTTGTTCTGTATTAAGAAAAAAAAGAGTATTTTTATTAATTAAGGTATTTAATTTAGAATTTGACGGAGCTAAGAATTTTGTTGTATTTAAAATCCAAGGTGCGAAAATATTGTTTATGCATTACACATATGACTCACAATCAGTTCTATTTGAATAATGTTGCAACAGTTCGAATGGGGCCCCCTAATTTATCTTTGCTCAGGGCCCCAATTAGTCATGATCGGGGTTTTGTTAGACGACGGACAGACAGACGTCTAGACAAGCCAAGCCCAATACATTTCAACTATGTTGGAAAAGGTTACAAATGGAACAAGTCTGGCGAATCTATTTCATTTTTTTAAGGTTATTTTTATGGAAATTTGAAGTGTAGATAAAGAATTTTTTTAAGAATTTTTTTTATGAAAGCATATATTGTCCATCTCACGTTCACGCTATCTCCTTGTAATGAACTTCAAGCATTATTAAGAGTCACCCACGATTTTGCAAGTCACGATGCATAAATGATAATATATGATGCGTATTTTTTCACTCGTGACTGAGTTACTAATTCTGTAGCCTCCGAGTTTAAATAATTTTACGGTGCATTATGAATTTATTTGCTATTTTCCAACAATTTTTCTTTTATGATTATATATGTATATGTGTGCAAGGTGTTTCAAAAAGATTGAAACACGCTTTAATTTTTACGTTTTGGATATTTATAGGCAATGTAAATTGCAAAACTATCAAAATAAAATACGATTTAAAATTATGTTGGCATAAATAGTCCTGCCATTAATTTTCAAAAAGTTACACTTTTAAATTTTTATACGATCTCTGAATGCTGTAAGTTATATTTATAAAAATTTTACCCATTCTCTGACAAGTAAAACAACAAAAATCACATTCTTCTACGACTAAAACTTATCGAGTTATGGTACTTTGAATTTTATTAAAGTTCGGAACTTTCTGGCACTAAAAACGGACAGATGATTTTTTACATTTGAATACCGCTTACTTTTTAATAGTACTTTTCGGAAAAGTAATTTTCGCCTTATTTAACTGCATGATTTAGCGATTACGTAACGGAGATTGTTAATCTTCTGATTAGGCGTGGTATTAAAATATTTTCAGATTGTGTGTTTATTAAATATACATACTTAAAAATAAATCGCAAATGCGCATATACGCACACATATATCATTTAATTCAAAATTAAACTAACCCTTTTTGGTGCTAATCCTTACAAGAAAATGTGGACTTCGTGATCAGACAACAGGAGATTGAGATGAGGAGATTAAGCTTCCAAGATTTTTTTTTTTTTTTTTTGAACTCGGTAAGTGGATTAAAAAATTGTAATTGATATGAGACACATCTTATTATCCTTCTCTCCAACAGAAGATATTTGAAATATTTTCGTCTGCACTCAAAGGATGAAAAAAAGTTTTACAAGGATAGCTGGGAGATAGATGACGAATAGATAACTTTTTACTATGCATAACAATATTTATCAAGGTACTTTTAAAACTTTATTCAACATGTTTTCTATTGGCCCATATACATTCATAATTTATTTAATGCAGGTTGTAAAGAGAAAATTCAAAAGCAAAAATCATATCGCCAGGGTCTGTACCTACACTGTTAAAAATTTGCAGCATTCTGGCAGGTCATTTGACCGTTTTTTCTGAAAACGGTTACACAACCGTAATTTTAACACTATTCTGACCATATTTTTGGCTATTTTATGGTCAGAATATAGTTAAATTATGGTTATGAAACCGTTTTTTCAAAAAACGGTCGAATGACCTGCCAGAATGCTGCAAAATTTTTAACAGTGTAGCATGATCTGCATCCCAACTATTCGTAGAATGAGCAGCATCAGTCCAAGATTTGCACATGAAGCATTTGAACCAGAGTTCATCCTTGCCATTTTGCCCACAGATATTATAGTCTTTGCTGTCATAATCTTCCATATCATTGTCATCCTCATCATCTTGCCCTTCCACCGCCATATTTGGTCCAACTATGTTTATCAGTATATCTTTCATTGCAAAGAAAAAAAACCTAATGTTTTGTATAAATGTTTGCATTTTCAGTTGTATAATGGTATTATTTTAGTGGCGGCATTGCAATAACTTGTCATAGATAAGTAATTTATTGCATTGTGATATCCAAAAATTTCAATAGCACATTTCAGTTCATAACTACTTAAGGCTGTTCTCAACTGCTCTGCTCAACAAGCGCAAAAAGTTTTGACACATTTACAAATTCATTTTTTATCGGAAACATATAAAATGAGAAATCCTGATCCTGGAAGCGATTTGGAATAGAGCTGTGTTTTCCAATTTTGGATCAATCAATTACCTATTGAGTTAGAAGCGATTTGGATCACGTGACAAGCATGTTTTTCATCCTTCCTTGAGTGGATTTTCTCCTTTCGTGCAGAAATTCGTTCAAAATGCCCACTTTGACACTGTTTTCTGAAAGATCTATTGCGTTTGCAAAAAAAAAAAACGAAAAAAAAAAACAGCTCGATGACATAGTTTCTGAGCAACAACACCTACTAGTGTCATGCATTTCCGAACAAAAGTAAATTTAAACTTAAGTCAGAAAGTTGCCCTTTTGGATTTGAGAACAGCCTTAAAGGTTGTTATGAAGCAAATTGTTGATAGTGAGTTACATGAACACTCAAAAAGAATCTCTGATGCAACAAGCCTGATTTTGCTATATATGAATGGATGGGAGAAAAACTTAGTTCGTTATCTTACCCTTCTTTCTCTTACATATATTAGAGCATTGAGTTATCTTCTATGCTCATGCCAGTACCATCTTTATGGTGGGGCAGTGGATCCCTGGATCATGATTTGCAGAATCTAGGTTATCATATGTTTTCATATTTTTAAATTTAAATTAAAGTTACATCTATATATACGCTGAAAAAAAAAAAAAATGTTGGTTTAACGGTATAATACTGGCATCCCAGCTGTCAGTATTATACCGTAAAATCAACAATTTTATTTTTCAGTCTGTCTAGCGTTTAATGGAAATCTTAATGAACACTCATAAATATCTAAAACTATATTTACTGTAACTGTTATTATTATATTTATTAATACCTGAAACAGTTATTCCCAGATTTATGTTAAGTATTGTACTTTTCTGTCGCATATTAACTAAAATTTGCGTATTTAGTGATAAATTTTCTGTATATTGACAAAAAGGGAATATGAAATTCAAAAGATTTAATTTTATAACCACAAGATTGTTATGCACTTCCACGGTAGGTTTTTTTAGAAAAGAAAAATGAATATAGATTCATTTGTAGACGCAAAAAATCACTGGGGCCCACCGTCCCCAAATGTATTAAGACGGCTCCAGCTCAGATCACACTGCACAATTTCTCTTCTGTTTTATATTGAATTTTAGAAACAGAATCTCTAGAAAACTGCTGTTTACAACTAATGTACAAAAATGAAAACAAAATGAAAAAAACTGTGTGTTTCTCTGACCTGGAAAGAAAATATTCCAAAAAAAAATGCTTTAAAAATATTTCAAGCGTAGAACAGGTCTTAATGTACTGAAACTGATTCCAAGATTCGTATAATAAATGATAAATTTGTACAAGTTGCGTCAAAAGTTAGTCAGAACTTTAAAAATCCATTAAAAAGGGGAAAAAAGGGCGATAGAAACCTGCGGTTTGGGCGAATGAATCTGGGAGAGATGGAATTACATTTTAATAAAACGAAGTTGTAGTTACAAAAATCACCGACAGGTGGCGCTGACATGCAATGCTTGCTAGAGATCTTACATTAGAGACATTTCAAATGTAGGATCTCTAATGCATGCTGTAGATTTATGCAAATCAGGCCGTAAAAAAACCCCACCTAGATGCACATGATTTTTTCATTAGTTGCCGACAATAACATCATACTCCAGATCAAGCATTAAAATAATAAAGCTTTGTAAAAAATCACCATAAAGTAAAACTAAACAAAGGACGCGTTTCGAGCTAAAAATATTAACAGCTCGTCATTAGCAACAGTAAACACTGTAAAAAGTGTCAAAAATGATGTTCATTTTTGACCTTGTCCCCTTTCGGACACGTGTTTACTGTAGCTGATGACGAACTGTTAATATTTTTAGCTCGAAACGCGTCCTTTGTTTTGTTTTATTTTATGGTGATGTTTTACAAAGCTTTATTATTTTAATAGTTTCATAACTCCAGTTTTCGGTGCTGTTTCGCACATCAAGCATTGTTTACGCATGAACAGGGGATTAATAATCGAAGCACTGCGAAAGTCTGCCACGGCAAAGACTCAATACCAAAAAGGATTCATTTCAACTCAGGGGATACTGAAGCTTGACAGCAGCTGTCCTGTTATTTTTTCCCTATTCATTGTATTTTATCATAAGCTTCTTTTGCACATATTTGCTTCAGATTTAGGTTAAGCGCCATCCATCAGCGACTTGTGGAAATACAACTTTGTTTTTATTAAAGAAAAACACCATCTCTTCCTAATTGCATTCGTACAAACCACAATTTTGTATCAGCATTTGATAAATTCTAACGAACTTTTGACACACCCTGTATAATTACATGGCACATCATGGAAATAAAACACTATGCTATTTTGGGCAACGTTTGTCGTAAACGAAAAAGAAAGGTGTGAATTGACTTCCAATAACGTTCTTATTGCGGATATGAATGCATTTTTTGTATAGGGGGTCGTCTACATATTAAAAATTGCGTCGAATTCCTTTTTCAAATGGTAACACTTACTTTTGAAAATTTAATTGAGTTGTTTGTATTAAAACATCCCGAAAAAGTACAAAGTATATGCATCTAGTCTCAAGTTTTTATACAGTTAGGGGGTGTCAAAATTTGATCGTACTAATGTTACATCACGTCACTAATTTTTTATTTATATCGTTCCAAAAATTCTTTTTTAATGAAATTCAAAGAATGAACCCAATCATAACTAAGGCATTTTTAAATTAAAAAATATATTTTAAGTTATAAAAATTATTAATAAATTCATACTGAAAAAGTTCTTCCGGCCATTGCGAGGAAGAGGTAGCTTTCATATTCTTTATTTTTTAAAAGCCAGCTTAAATTATTCAAACACACGGATCTCAAATTAGTGGAACCCGATTATAGAAGATTAAATACTAATTTTTGTCAATATTGAATATGGATGAGAATTTCGCCAAATTAGTCAGCGTTATCAAAGCTGGTTTTATTAAAGTGATTTATATTTTGTCGCCAAATTCGGTGATATCCCGAATTATATTAATAATTATATTAACCCGAATTATCGGTGATAGCCCGCCATTTTAAAACAACATAATGGGTGCAACAAAGCTGACGAATGAACTTGGTCGAGACCTTAGTAATTCCTCTGCACATGCTTACTCATATCTAAATCGGTTGATATATACGAGTGCTGTTGCAGGCAAAAAATCAGATTTTTCAAAATGTCACACACATTCGAAATTCAAACTGCTATATCTCGGCCTTTTTTTTAGATAAGGGCAAAAAAAAAAAAAAATGATCCGGAATCTTTGTAACAAGCTGAAACACATAAGAAAAAAATCTTTTTCTATTTCTAATATTTTTGTACCTCATTTTAAATTAATTTTTTTTTAATTTTTAAATGGCCGCCATTTTGAAACAAGTTGGCGGATGAAGTTAGCAAATGAACTTGGCCGGGAGATTGCTATGTACTATGCACATGCCTTGTCACATCCTAATCGGTTCATAAATACGCGTGTAATCGCGTGACAAAAATCAGATCGTTTCAAAATGTCAGCCATGCTAGAAATTCAAAGTGCTATAACTCAGCCATTTTTTAAGATATAAACGAAACGAAAAATGCTCCAGAATCTTTGTATCAAGGTCAAATACATAAGAAAAAATCTTTTTTCAATTTCTAATTTTTTTGTACCTCATTTTAAATTAAAATAGAAAAAAAATTAATGGCCGCCATTTTGAAACAAGATGGCGGATGATGTTGGCCAACGTACTCGGTCGAGACATTGGTATGTACTATGTACACACCAAGTTATATCCAAAGTTATATCCGTTCATAAATACGCGTGTTATCGCGTGACAAATATCAGATAGTTTCAAAATGTCAGCCACACTAGAATTTCGAAGTGCTATAACTCAACCGTTTTTTAAGATATGGACGAAACAAAAAATGCTCCGGAATCTTCGTATCCAGCTCAAACACATAAAAAAAATCTTTTTCGATTTATAATTTTTTTGCACTTCATTTTAAATTAAAAATTTTTTTTAAATTTTAAATGGCCGACATTTTGAAACAAGATGGCGTATGAAGCTGGCCAACGAACTCGGTCGAGACATTGCTATGTACTATGCACATGCCTTGTCACATCCAAATCGGTTTATAAATACGTGTATTATCGCGTGACAAAAATCAGATCGTTTCAAAATGTCAGCCATGCTAGAAATTCAAAGTGCTATAACTCAGCCATTTTTTAAGACATAGACGAAACAAAAAATGCTCCGGAATCTTTGTATCAAGCTCAAACACATAAGGAAAAAATCTTTTTCAATTTCTAATTATTTTGTACCTCACTTTTAAATTTAATTTTTTTTAAATGGCCGCCATTTTGAAACAAGATGGCGGATGAGTCTGGCCAACGAACTCTGTCGAGACATTGCTATGTGCTATGCACATTCCTTGTCACATCCAAATCGGTTCATAAATACGTGTATTATCGCGTGACAAAAATCAGATCGTTTCAAAATATCAGCCATGCTAGAAATTCAAAGTGCTATAACTCAGTCATTTTTTAAGATATAGACGAAACGAAAAATGCTCCAGAATCTTTGTATCAAGCCCAAACACATAAGAAAAAAATCTTTTTCAATGTCTAATTTTTTTGTGCTTCATTTTAAATTATTTTTTTTTTAAATTTTTTAAATAGCCGCCATTTTGAAACAAGATGGCGGATGAGTCTGGCCAACGAACTCGGTCGAGACATTGCTATGTACTATGCACATTCCTTGTCACATCCAAATCGGTTCATAAATACGTGTATTATCGCGTGACAAAAATCAGATCGTTTCAAAATGTCAGCCATGCTAGAAATTCAAAGTGCTATAACTCAGCCATTTTTTAAGATATAGACGAAACGAAAAATGCTCCAGAATCTTCGTATCAAGCCCAAACACATAAATATATATATATATATATATATATATATGGATATATATAAATATATATATATACATATATTAATTTTGAACGGACGGTGGTCTCGGGGTCTAGGGGTCATGATCGGTGAAAATATACCAAAATTTTTCAGAATCGTTTTCCTCCGAACGGTTGCAATAGGTAGCTTTTTGTAATGAAAGCTACCTAACAGTTCATAAATTGTCTTACATTAATTTTTACATAAAATGAATCAGCTTTGTCAAAACATGGGTATATAAATTTACAGCACATTCCTATTTTGGGTATAAAAAGTATTTTAATTTTCGACGGTTTAAGGAGGCTTTCCCCCACTTGTTATTATTTGCATCCAGAGAAAATAAACCCATGAAAGGAACAAAAAAAGTTGTATAAAATATTCTTTTCTAAAAAAATTTTATACAATTTTTCCGGTTACTAATTGAATGACTTTGATTTTTTTTTTCATTGTAAGGTCTTAATTTTATTTTTCTACATGTGTGGATAAACCCTTAAGACGTTTTCTTTTATAATCGTATGAAAACATAAGGTCAGGGCCGTACTCAAGGGGTTTAGACGTTTTTGGAAATAGCAAGGAAAAGGCCCGAGAACATGGAATCGCCTAAAAAAACTGGAATGACCCCTTCTCGAGGGCTCTGTTGATGTGTTCTTTCTTTTAATATTTTTTTAATTCTTAATTTTAAAGCTATTTTCGCGACAAAAAAATTCTATGTCTATTTACTCGTTTTTGCTATAATTTATAATTAGCTAGAAAGTTTTATTAGTCCTTTGATTTTGGACCAGAACTGGGGAGACTACTACTATATTCGATCCACAATTTACAATCAATTTTCCTTGTGGTATATTTTTCTTGAAAATAGAGTAGTATAGGTATAAGGAATAGATTTTTTTTTTTCAAAAAGTTGTGCTAATAGAATAAAAAAAATTAATCCACTTGGACGTATATGTCCCGACCCGCAATCAAAGGGTTAAAGCAGATGCATCTGCTCAACAATTATAAAAGTAGGTTGTTCAAATTTCTGTATAAAACAATAATGAAAAATCATGTTCCAGCATAGACTATGAAACACTTTCCAACACATACAGAACACTGTATATCAATAGTTGGATAAAACATCAGAATTTTTTTTGTTCATCCCTGTGTATGTCTATAGATTAGTATTTATACTACATCGTATGCTAAAAGTTAGTTTAATTAAATGCATAAGCACTGTTTAAAATGATCAATCAGCAATTTTCGCCAATAAACGGAAATGTACTCTATATCCTTTGTTTATTCCTATATATGATCTATAAAATTTATGTGTATAAAAATTAAAAAAAAATTAAGTAAATAATAGGTACAAAAATTAAATAAACTAAAATTTTACACACCATGTAATATGCAAAAAATGGTTAAATTTTAAAACGCGTACCACAACTGGAAAGCACTGCCAGCAATTGTTCTTCATAGGCAGTAATGTAGAAAAATATTCCATGTAAATGAACCGTAAGTGCTACACATTTCATTTTTAATACCGAACATGCCATAGTAAACCCCAATAAATAACGTATATAAATTTCATTGTAATCGCACTATATTTACGCGAGTTAGAGAATGGACAGACGGACAAACAACCCCAATCCATAAATACTTTTCAACTTTGTTGGAAAGTGTTAAAAACAGCAGTAACGTTATCTTTTGCGATTTAAAGTGTCTTTATTTATTTATTTATTTTTTTTTTTACTTATGTTTACATATATTCATATCTTTTTTTATAGAACCTGAAATTAATTATCGATTAAGGAATTTAATTATAGAATTAATTGTGGATTCTGTGACAGTTCATAAATATTTCCAAAAAAAGTTCCTGTATGCTCTATTATGTTCTAACCCTTACAATGACAAAATAATTAAGTTGCTAAAATTTTGAAATGATTGACTGCCAACAGAATTTACTAACAAATGCATTTGAAAATAAATAAATACTTTTCTTGCGTGCAGTATAAAAGCGATTTTTTTTAGAAAATTCTGGTACAATATCAATGTTGATTTTCTTGGCTCTAAAGTATTCTCCCATCCTTCCCCGTTATATATTGATCATCGCCATAACAAAATCTCGAGTGGCCTAGCAATTATATGCTTGAAACTGAAACTACGTCTTTAACCGGGCCATCACTCGTGCTTTTATACTATGTTCCGTAACATCTATTTTGAATCAACCGGTATACAGGATGTTTATAACGTCTTTATACATTTTTGAGAAACAAGTTTCAAATCCGATTTCTTTGTAGGTGATCTGATAGAATACTTTCAACAGAAGAAAGAATACCTATTGTTTGTGTTCATTTACGTGGATTAACGCAGAATAAGTTCAAGAAGTCTTGAACAGCATAAAGTTCTCATTTTCTACAGATTTCAACTATATCATGGCACATAGCTTGCGAGCGGCATAATCCCCAACTTAAAGATTACGCATAGTTTGAATGTGGTAGGCATAGTTGTTTAAATCATGACAAATCACGATTTGTTTAAACGTCAACATAGAGTTGCCCAAACAGTAGAATATGCAATAACGAGCTTTCAGCTTAGTCTTTGTGTAAATTACCGGCAGTTACGCATAACTGCTTCTTATATTCGTTGCACATCTAGTTTTATTGGAGGTCTGCTTGAACGATCACCATCATTAAAGCTACTAGGTCGCTTGAATTTATTTACCAAGTTTTAATGGCCACACTGATACTGATAGTGGCTTATTTATTTTCCTAATTATCGGATGACTTTTCCTTGCACCTATTAATACATTAACCCATGTAGACGAGAAGACGCAATGACTATTCTTTCTTCTGTTGAAAGTATTTTAGCGATTCGCTAACAGAAGAATCCGAGACTTACTTGTTCTAAGGAACACAAAAAGTGTCAAAAGTGGGTTTGAAAAAAAGAAAGTTGGCACAATTTTTAGTATGTAGACAAACCATTGAGTAAAAATACGTTCATATTTAAAAAGAAGTCATTATTCTCACAGGGAAGATCATTCAACGTAAACTTTTGAATTTAATCCAAAATGTTACTGGCATAAGAGTCTGTGTTACATATCACAATTAATGACAGGTACACGGACTACACGTTTGGGTAGAAGGAAATGTAATTGTGCAAAATGGACACGTCCAATACTGGACATCACACGGTGCGTTACGCCAACTCCAAACGTTGCAATAGAAACCAACTCAATCCCACGAGAGGGGTCGGAACAGGTTCAGTCCCATAGCTATGCCGTTACATCATCAACTCCGTATCGTGGCAGCTCATAAGAACGAACCATACCTGGAGACTAGCAAGGGGCACTCAACCTGCAAATTACTTTATCTCCAGCCGGGATTGAAGATCCCCTATGAAAGGCTACCTCTGTGATCCCAGCCAGCAGACAAAATAACACAAAGCATAAAATATTAGTAAAAAATAAATCCAAAGATAGGCATAAAAATTAGGAAATACATTTCCCCGCATCGCACCTACCTCTGCGTAACTACTCTGAGGGCGTCAGGGCTACGAAGTAAAGAATGACAGCAAAAAGGTTTGGTGCGGTCGGACCCGGTGGAACCGCCTGCTCCCCGTCCGCTCATCCGCCACCTTCTTCTCATACACAAGAGAGAAACTGAGCCTCACAGCCTCCCTGGCCCTCCCCAGAGTGGGTAGTGAATGTTGTCACGATACTATCCCAGAGGACGGAATCTCTAGACACACGTGCTCTAGAAACGTAGTCTCTAGACCGGACGTGGGAATTCATCGGTACCGGCTCCCGTCAGTGACCCCGCTTAAGCAACCCTCCGAAATTCGTTGGTACCGTTTCGGCGCCGTCGTCTAAGCTCCCGGTCATTCTCCTGTGCCGAAGCCAGGTTGATTCGGGATCACTCAGATGTGCACGTTCCTCTTTATAAGGTAATGAATTAGTTACATAGAAAGATACGAGTACAAGTTGATATGAACGAGTTTCGAAATAAACGTTGGAACAGTTTTCTTGAATCACTGCCGACGGAATCCAACATAATTTGGAAGGCTGTTTACCGCGTTCATAGGATACGCACACAATCTGGCAATTAATATCCCAAATGGATTCGCATATACTAACACGAAAAAATCTGAAGACATAATCGAAATTCTTAGAAGTCAATTTACACCTCATTCTGACCTGAATAACCCGAGGGTTGCTACTGTGTTGGAGAGTACTGTCCACTACTACCCTTTCGAAAATTCGAGGGCACATCTCAGGTTTAAAAAAGAGTGAATATCCAAAGATGACCACATTTTTATTAACATGCCATTTACGCTAAAACCTTATTCTATACATTGTTATTCTCATTAACTGTATGATGACTTTAAATGCCTTTCCCGACTGCTGGAAAAGGGTATTTTAGTCTCCCTGCCAAAGAGTGGTTCCAGTTTTTGACCTGTCACTTTGCTGTCTATCTCTCTAAAATTTATTAATCCTGTTCTTGCCAACCGATTGAAATAGTTCCTTGATTCTCATGACATGCTTACACCGGAACAATTCGGGTTGCGAGCTCGTTATTCACAATACCAGTTGTGGAGGGTCAGTGAACTCATTCACGAATGACTTAGATCCGGCGGTGTGCGGGGGCAATTTTTCTTGACGCACAAAAGAGCTTTTTATAAGGTCTGGCAAGTTGCTCTCCTGTTTAAACCTTTTGCTCTGGCGTATCTGGCCAACTAATTGAATCTATGCTGACTACTTTAAAAAGAGATCTTTCGTCTTTAGAGTTGTAAAATCCTTCTGTTACCCTAAACTAAGGGTGGCCAACTGTGGCACGCTCGACACCATTAAAATTTTCATTGCCTTATCTAATCGCAGAATCTCTGAGATTCAATAAGTCGACTTTTTCTGTAAAAATTTAGTGGTATTCTGCATGCCACAGTTAGGAACCAGGTTTCAGACCAGATTCTATAATCGTTAAGGTTAGCTGGGTGAGAAAGTTCCACAAGATTCGTCCGGGATAGCTCAGATGGCAGAGCACTGGCGGCCTTCAGCCAGGAGATCCCTGGTTCGAATCCTGGTCCGGACATATTTCGCCCAGTTGGAAATTTACATCTATATGATTTATTTACCAATTAGAATAATTGTGTAAAAATTAATCTAGGGCATTATTGTTTGACAGTTAGCGCAGGTGTGTTTAGTAAGAATGAAGCATACATGTTTTACTGATGGGAAGACAGGATCCGTGTTTCCCATTAAACCTTTTGGAAAGCATACTCACGCACTGCATTAAAAGTAGGTGAAGAGAACTTGTTGTAGGCCAAATAATGTATTTTTAGTATGCTTTTTATAGTACTAGTGTTAACATCACAGCAAATACTTCGATAGGTTTTTGACTATTTACCTATGTTCTTTACCAAGTACTTGTAGTGTTGGAAGAAGTAAACATACAGTGGCTCAAGCTCTTTGACGATACAACTGGAAGTCTGAACTCGAATACTAAATTTTCATCTGTGTGGCCACTTCATCCGTCCAATACCAGAGCAGCATTCTCATTACCACACGATCATGAAACATTATCGTGAAAACCACTGTCGTGATTAATTATAAGACAAAATTTCTGCCTTCGGTAGTTTAGAAGGAATCTCATGCTGTTTTTCATTCTTTTTATTTCTCTTCTTCTGAAACAGAAAAGGGCCCATATCTCGTGAATTGGGTCCGAGAGTATGATTCCTATGCTTTTCTTGATTCTCAAGATAAGGGCTTTTGAACGATACCACTCTCGTCAAATTCCAGAGCTGACACTTGGGTATGTTTCCTAGTAAGACTATTTCAACAAAATTTTGGACTGATTGAAAAAGCGGACAATTAAAATAAATAATGTCAAAAGTGCTGCATTCTTCTTCATGAAAAAGAAATTTACCCCATATGCTAAACTTAACTTTAAATTAAATGAGAAACCCATTCCCTGGAAGACTGATTATAAATCTAGGCATTCACTTAGATTCCAAATTAGCATGGTGCAAGCATATCACAGAAACTCTGGGCCGCTCTAATAGCGCTGCATGTTTCTTTGGATCTTTTTGCAATAATCCCCAGTCAATTAAAAATAAATTTTTATTACATAAATCTATGATTCGACTGATTGTAACTCATGGTTTGGTCGTATATGGAACTGTATATAAAACTCACCTTGAAATAATCCAAAATAAGCAGTTACGTAAATTTGCCCGAGCGACACTTTATGTCCGCAATGACATCATTGACCGTAACCAAAAAATTAGAATAATTTTTGGTGAAACTAAAAAACTTGCAATGAAGTATCACAAGTCGGTCCCTTCCGGGAGAATTCCTGCTCTAGGTCATGAAGAAAAAAATCGATATGGGACGGAAACGTTTGTTGACCATCATTACACGGGATGATAACTTCGTTCCGTGTTCTAAAACATCAAGAAGGAATCCCTCTAGGGTACGTAACGTAGGATTCCCCTGCTAATTTAAATTTTTTCTAGCTTGAAAGAACTTTTCATCTAAATTTGGCTTTCCCCAAGACGTCGGGCTCACCGTGGCTGAGTGATAAAGGCATCACACCGCTAATCGCTTGCGAGTGTAGGTGGGTGAGGGCTCAATCCTCTGGCTCCGTTGCACACTCTTTGTGGAGTTCTTTGTTGTATTCTCTGGTGTTGTAAATTTCCTTGTGTGTGCTGTCTCGACGTATATAGTGACGATGACTTATAAGCGGGGGTTTGACGCCAAGCACACAGGTCAGATGTATGTTAATAAAATGTCAAAATGCCAAGACGTCATGCAGTCTCCTGTATAATCCTAACAGTCGCGTTTTCAAGCTGCCTAACTTTAGTTTTTATGGATTGGCGCTTTGGATGCGTTATGCTTTGGATTTTGGCGCTTTTTTTAAAGATACTTGGGTCATTATCCTATCCAATAGGTCTAACGTGTTTCCTTCTTACCGTGGACTTTCATGGACAAGGTGGTACATCGTCGACCCCATTCACCACCCCTGTTCTACGAAAGTGGCAGAGACCTGACCCCTCGCTTATTCTCTTTCCCCAGTAAAACATGCTTCCCCCCCCCCAACTCAGCGTTTCTTATTTTAAAGTCATTTTTTCTTATTTTAGCATTGTTATTGAAGTTTTCTGTTAGCAGGTATTGCTCCAATCACTTTCTTGGTCAGGTTCCGACTGTCTCGAAATTTTATTGTCTGCTGAGAAGCTTGTTCACAGCTTCCCCAGTAAAACCTATTTAAGGGCTTGTTTCCCACACCTCCTCATTCCTTCCAAGATCGCCGGTATGTAAGCTCATTTGTCGTGTGTGGACCTGGGCAGTAATGATCAGTTTAGATAACTGTTCGAAAATCTGCGACAAAAAGTCATAAATAATTTATCTAGGCTTTATTTTCCCAGAGGCGCTGCGACCATCAGCAAAAGAAAGGGGAGTCTCAACAAAAAAGGAGAAGGTGATAAACATGTCAGGAATTCCTCTCCGTGGCAGCGTGACACACACTGTTAAAAATCTGCAGCATTCTGTCCAGTCATTCGACCGTTTTTTGAAAAAACGGTTTCATAACTGTAATTTAATGATATTATGACCATAAAATGGCCAATAATATGACCAGAATAGTGTTAAATTACGGTTGTGTAACCATTTTCGATAAAAACGGTCAAATGACTGGACAGAATGCTGCAAATTTTTAACAGTGCAAGACTCTCCATATCAAAGAGGCCGACAAACGAGTCGCTTTCGCACTTTGTGATCTGTTCACACCTTAATGTGCTCTCTTTTGAGCTGAACCATCCAAGCTGTTTCTGGAAAACCTTAAATATCGATCTGTTGCTGGGAATGGTGTCGGATTTTTACTTCAATTAGATAGATTTTCATTTATATACCATTTTTAGATCGTTTTTAGATACCGGTGGGCGCCGAAATGTTTGTTCATTCAGTCGTGTGAACCAGTCCTGCTGGTGGTGTAAAGGGCTTTTTTTCAAAGCCTGACGATCCGAGCTGTCCTGGTAAACCTCGGCTGTTGTCAGGCACTAGGCAAAGACCTTCAAAATTTTTAACATCAATTTAGTGAGATATCAGCCCCCCTTAACCATAGAATACTAGACGCTCGTAATTATAACGACTATGCTATTGAAATGCCTATGCCAAATAACTATGTCTCGTATTCTAGGATTAAGGGACCTTTTTAGAGTTCTCAAATTAGTTGAACTCTGGTGTACCATTCTGATGCAGTTTCTCTGTGACACTATACTCCCTTAACATTTTTCGTCTTTATCAAGTCCAGACTTCACTTGTTAACGAAGTGTAGGGCACTCAACTTTATTGTATGGTCTATGCGCCCATTTTCAGAGATTATATTTAGGGTCTGGTGCTCACAACTGTAGATTCGCCACCAGAGTTTTCAGTAATTATATTTTCTGTCAGTTTATTTGCTTCTAAATTTAATTTTTATGTTTTATTTCATTTTCGAAGGAGACATCGCTTGACGATTTTTACTTTCTACGGTGGCACTCCTTAAGCACCGTCGTAGTTCTTGAAAGATTGCAAAATTTTAGAATATAAAAAAGTGGTTGGTTTGTTTACGGCTCATTTAGTTTCTGCTCAGCTCATTTGACTTGGAACAAATGACTTTAAATATGACGATGCTAAAATTGTAATAATCAAATGCAGTAAGATGCATGCACTGAATGAAAAATGATGGTGTGTCAAAAGAGTAGTGTCGAGGTTAAGTGGGTCATCTGCTCACTCAAAGTTACAATAATTTTATATATATATATTTTTTTAAATAGGAGCCTAATTCACTGTACGTTTTTTTCTGTTTTCTTTAAATAACATGTATCATACCTTCCACTATTTTTTTAGGGAGGGGGGGGGGGTATTGACGTGTTATTGTTACTATTATACGCTTATTCATAAAAGTAAGTATGCAGAACGTTTCTTATCACTATTCTTCATGAAGAAGAGATTTATGATCTTATTACATTCAGAAATACAATTTATTTCAGTAAAAGAGAAAATTTTATTTAAAAAAATATCATATAAATAAAAATATTTGAGGTTTAGGGTTAAGGATAACATACAATGAGATGAAAACATAAGTATTACTAAAGTAAGTGTGCAGACAACGAGAAAATGTGGAAATGTCAATAATATTTATAAATTTGTTTTGCGAAAACTAAAACTTAGTAATTTCTACGATAGCCACTGGATTTTAGCACTACATTTACCTTATCTTGGAGTTCACTACATTTTGAGTAACAGAAGACGTTATTTTATTTCACTCATCTAATAGGATTATTGCGAGGGTACTCTTATATTTAATATTTTATTCCTTAATTTTCCGACTTATACAGTCTCACAATTGCATTGCTCAGGGGGATTAATGTTTGGCAAATGGGGGGTGGGAACTACTTCTGAGCATTTTATCAAAGCAATTCCTTGTACAACTCGAGTAATATATTTTGAAATATTATCTTGTTGAAAGATGCAAGGACTTCCAAATAGCAATACAAAAGTCCCTATAAAGAGTTGCTATATGAGATATGGGTTGCATACTTACTTTTGTGACTAAGTGTGTGTGTATTATGTCTGTAAATTTTAAATTAAACAAATGCAATAGTATTAAAAAAAAAAAAAAAAAAAAAACTATTTTTTAAGGAAATAAATGATAGCCAACGTTAGAAATTTCAAAATATATAAATTATGGAATTGATGTGTCAAATATATGAGGGCCACGTGTTTGACATGTCTGCTCTACCATGTATAATAATCCTGTAGAGTATACTAAAGAAATCGTCAAAACAGAAAATAAAAAATTCACCAGCAATATTTTTCAAATCTTATTTCGACACATTTCAGTAAAAAACTTTGCAGAATGTTATTTGCTTTAAATATGAAATTTCTAGAAGTTTCGAAATATCTAAGATGCGTATTTACATAAGAGCTTGCAAATCATGAATATTTCTACACGTTAGTGGTTAGGAAAATTGAATGTGTGCGTTGGATTGCAGTTTGAAAATATTGTCCCTTTGATAAATGAAGAGCTTAGAGGATAAAGGCGGTAAGTGATACAATCATCATTTTGTGAAAATGAGCCGCAAAGTTCCGCAAATATCTATTTGCGTTTATTGTCAAATGCCTCCTTTATCAAGTAAAATCTCTGTGTATATTAGGCCTTTTTCAAATTTAACAGATGGTAGAGGACCATTGATTGTCTTCAATCATTATGATTAACTCATTTTTATTTTTACTTTGTGACATACCACCTTTACCATCTGAGCTCAACAAATATTAACTGTATTTCGTTCAATTATTTGCTTCATATTTTTAATAAATCATCCGAACTATTTTGAATGGATTAATTCTTTCCATTTTTTATTTTATAAAAAAATTATTCTCTACTGCAAATTACAATTTTTAACACGTCGTTGATCGCGCTATGTGCATTTCTCTCACGCTATGCTTAAAAAACGAGTATTTAATTTAGAAACAACTTTCAAATCACATTGAATTTAAATTCCCTTCCTTATTTTCTTTTAAATATAAATTACTAGCTGACCCGCCCGGCGTTGCCCGGGCCCGTGATAATAAACTTAAATGAACCTTAAATTTGTGTGATTATATATTTTTAACTCTATTTTATCTGAATTTATATATTTAAAAGAAAAAAATCGCGAAAAAAATATTCATTTTTAGTGGTAAAAGTGCTCGCAAGAAGACTTTTTCATTTGAGTAACAGGATTTCTCGTTCCATTACAAAATATTATTTTTCACAAAACTGCCTATAAATGTCCAAACCTATGTCAACCAAAAAATGTCAACCTATAATTGTCCAAATGCTTAGAGATTTAGACATCTTATATAAAATGCGTGTCCGCTAACTGTGTCGAAAGTGAGTGAAACCGCGACGAAACATATTTTTACTGTTTTCTTCGAAATTTTCACACATTTTATTTTGTAAAAAATAGTTGTACTGGTCCGAACATTTCGAAATTTTTGTAGATGATGGAAATCTGGTGTAGTGATATGTTCGAAAAAGATTTTGTTAAAATACGGATGTTTAGTTACTTTTAGCGTAGAAAAAAATATCGTCTCCGTTCGTAGCCTGCGTTCGGCGCTATATTTGAAAGGGCTAAAATTCGTATTATTTGAAACCGATTGCACCATTTGTCGGCACCTAAAAAATTGCGCCCGGAGGGACGTTGCCATAAGGAAGAAAAACGTCTTTCGGAAAAAGGACTTTTTGAATTTTTTTTTAAATATTAACTGTGATATTTTTTCGAATTGATTGTGGCATTTTAGACGTAAGAGACCAATTTTAACTGTGCCGAGTGTTATGGTCAATTAAGGTTAAATCAAAACTTTGGAAAAAACACAAAGAAAATAGAACGGTCGGTTCTTCGCTAAAGTGTTCGTTTCCTCTCAATGCGTAAAAGTTTTTTCTAGGCATGCGCAAGCACTTTTCCGAGCTCGCAATGAAAAAGGTAAATGAAAAGGTTGACGGGAGTTCATTGTCGGTTTTAATTAATATCTAGATAATTAACAAAATATTAAAATTCTGAGTACCTTAGTGTACCCTCACAAAATTTTTCAGCTTTGTACATGCTTTAGATTTCGCTAGTCATTGCAGATACACGCACACACACACACACAGAGAGCGAGCGAAACAATCTTTTATTAGTATAGATATTGTATTTCACCTAAATAAAGACTTTATAAATATTTTTATTACGTGCGCTGTTTATAAAATGAAAGAGAGTACTGTGAGAGAAATGCTCACACTCGACCAATGGTGTCGTTCAAAAAGACGCAATGAACGACAGATTGAAAATGAAAACAAAAATTATTAAGGCTTTTGAAACTTACAACTCTGAAGAATTCTTAACATGTAAACATTTAATAACTTGAAAGTGAAAATGGCATTGTTATCTCAATTCAAATTAGCCACACAATATACAAATTACCTATTTTCAAACAAATAAATAAAAAAAGTCAAATTAATCCAATGATACTTAGAAGCCAATAATGCATCTGAGAGAAACGACTGTCCGTTAATGCATGTGTTTTATCTTGAATTCTGAATGAAATCGTGTTCGGCAGTGTAGGCATCATTCTTCTAGTTTTTAGCAGCCAGTGGGGTTACATTTAGCAATGAAAACGATATTATTTTGCATTTTTTTTTTTTTTTTTTTTTTTTTTTTTTACTTTTCTCGTATGGCAAATGGCATTGTTATGGCATATGGTGAAAATGGCATTTTTATCTCAACTCAAATTAGTCACACAATATACAAATTACCTATTTTCAAACAAATAAATAAAAAAAGTCAAATTAATCCAATAATACTTAGAAGCCAATTATCTCTATCTATAACCTATAATCTAAATCTCTATTTCGCAGATGATTTTTTTACACACGTCATAGCTTAATGTAAGTGCAACACATTGTATTTTTTTTTCCAGAAAATTTTGAGAATTCACATTGAAAGACCTTTCTTGTCAGTAGATTTGTACCATTTTTTTCTCTTTTACGACAAATGGGGCTCAAAATAGTATGGGGGTAGCGAGGGTTTTTCCCCAAGATTATAGATAGAAAAATAGAATCCAAAATCTAAACTTATTGCGGTTATTATACCCTAAAAATCAGCTAACTAAACATAACGTTCAGTCAAACAGTCATGAATTCGCTTAAAATTTTTGTTATGAGAAAAAAAGACTACTTTCTGATCTATAAGAATTATTTTTATAGCATAAACAAATAATTAAAAATATATATCCATTCATTTATATGCTTTTAAACTTAACAACTTAAAAGTCTCGTTTTTAATCAGTTTTAGTAACTAAAAATGTTAACTTCTTTTATTAGAAACTTTAATTTTATGATTCTTTCTGATCTCGGAAGTGTAATTTATATAAAAATAATTTTTATATTTCAGGAAATACGATTTTTTAAACCGAAATCTTGCGCATGCATAAAAAAGTCGACGGGGATCAGTGAATGGCTAAAATAAAAATATCAGAACTATTAAAAAAAAATTTAGTCCTTCTAATCCATCCGCGATTCTCATGTTACGTCATATATAATTTTACTAAAAAAATGCAACATTTATTTTTTTAAACGCCGTCGTATTAAAAAAGCTGATAGAGATCGGTGAATAGCTAGAATAAAAATATCAGCACTTTTAAAGAAAATTTAGTCCGTCTAACCTATTTGCGATTTTCATGTTACGTCATTTATAACTTTACTGAAATAAAACGGAACATTTATTTGTAGAGCCGAAGAAAAAGCCTTGTGTCCTTGTTAAAAATTTATCATAACAATTCATTTTCTATAACAGAATGGAGCTCGATATTTCTTCATGGAATGGTCTTGAGAACAGATGCCAGTTATCAGTTCTATGTGAGCCTCTTTGAATGAAATATAAACGAATTTTCACAGGCATATGTGTTTAACGACCAAAGTAAAATTGTACAAAGCAGCAGCCTGTTAAACGACATATTTATAAAGTCATACAAGTGACATGGTGATTGGTAAATTAGATGGGTAAATTAGTCTGGTAAATTAGATTATGTGTCGTAATTCAGATGACTAAAGTTCGTGTTCGCCATCTACCTCAATGGCCAAGAATCTGTACACTAAGTCACGGAAAGAAACTCTTAAGTTAATATCAAACGTTCTTTAGAGATTTCTCGCTCGCATTTTAATATTTTTAAATGTATTTTTTTTGCACCGGGTACCTGAAGTCGATAACTTTTATTGTGCGTTTGTACTTTTTCGATTTTAGTTACCCCTTTTTAATATGAGGATACTCTCACTTTTTGTACCGGTGCATATGAAAGAGAAACTATCCTCGTATAAAAAATATGTAACAAAAATGGAAAAAGTACAAACACACTACAATAGATATCGACCTCAGGTATCCTATGCAAAAAAAATCATTAAAAAATATTAAAATTAGAGCGAGAAATCTGTAGCGATTTCTCCCACAGGTTTAACATTAGCATTCGAGTTACACTAGCGTCACGTTGTCCACCGCACCCTGAATACGAGGCCTGAGAGCTGACACAAAAATGGCGGCTGCCGAAGGCGGATTTTTTTTCAGCGTGTGTACGGTCCCTTGAATATTGGTACCAATAATTTTTAAAAGTTTTTTTTGCCTTCTTTTCTGATATTAAACAAGTCAAACAAATCTTTTATAAAATACTGGTGTCTAAATTTAGGAGACCGTATATACGTTTAAAAAAATCCGCCTTCGGCAGCTGCCATTTTTGTGTCAGCGCTCAGGCCTAGTATTCAGTGGACTATGTTCATTTCACGGGATAATACTGGGGAACACACATTTTGTTGACTTGGATCTGACACTTGTTTTTGGCTAATTATTGGCATCTAAACCCAAAAATGACACCAGTGTTTTTCTATCTCGTCAACTTTTTAAGCTACAGGATACCCACACAATCATGCTTAATGTGGATACAAAGGAAAATAAAGAAAAAAATTACCAAATATATTATTCATATAACAGCTGTATATACTTACTATATGCTACATTGTGTTCATACAAGTAGCAAAATCCTTTTACAAAACGAAAAAAGTACATATTAAGGTAAAACTTTTCGCTTTTAGCTTTTCCTGGAGTGTTCAATTTGTGGACAATCTCGTTTGATGCTCCAACAATAGTCAGCCATCATATGTTCATCCATCTACCTTGATACCGTTCTTCTATGATCTTCAAATCTTGGTGGAATCACTCACACTGCTCATCGCTGACTGCACCAAGATTAACCGGAAATTCATCAAGATGGCTATGTTGAAAATGAAGTTTGATGTTCATGTTGCAAACAAACATTTCGAAGGTCTCTAAAAGTTGCTGGACACTTTTGGTGTAATTTTCTACTCGCGTATTTCCAAGAAAGTCTTTGACAAGGTTTTTGAATGACCATTCTTTTGAAGTTCTGTCATTGTTCCGATGAAATGTTCATCTCTAATGAGCCGACGAATCTGTGGGCCGCCAAATACACTTGCTTTTATTTTTTCAAAAGACAAGTTTGGAAATTTCGAAATGAGGTACGTGAAACAGTCTCTTTCAATTGACAAAGCTTTCATGAACTGCTTCATTAGATCCAGTTTTATATGCAGAGGTGGAAATATGATGTTCTTTCTATCAGCAATTGGCTGTTGCAAAATATCTGGATCTCCAGGTCTGAGGTGAGATCTTGGAGGCCAATTCGACTAGAACCAATGCTTCTCACGAGCTCTGCTGACCCCCCCCCACACACACACACACACAAAAACATCATACTTGGTACATCCACGTTTCTGGCCAAGAAGGAAGCACACTATTTTTAGGTAAACACAGTGGATGCACTCGTGAATGTGATAACAAAATAAATCAATGGCTCTCTTTATGACCTCATATTCTTCGCGCAAATAGACTGAATGGCTTATTGGTACAGCTCTAAATAAATTTCCGTATTGAAGGAGTACGCATTTCAAGCTCATCTTTCAGCTATGGATGAACAGTCGCCATTCAGTTGCGGTATAGGATGGAATTCCCAATTCCTCTATTAAACCATGTACGCTATGACAAAAAACAAATCCACCATTACTTCGAAAGTAAAAAAGAAATTCATTTTCTCTTGATCGAAAGTAGGATACATTAGCCTCCTTTTCAAGCAAAAATTTCTTGTGCAGTCTTGAGGCTAAGAGTTCTAAAGCTTTTTTCTGCTTATGACTCACGCCCGATTCAGCGAGAGTGGTCACATTAATATAAGCTGTAGAGAAAAAACTTGACATGATAGAAGAAAACTAAGTGCAGTTTTGAAATCAGCACGCTCTTTTGACTTAAAAACAGCTGAAAAATCAACGTCAACAGAAATTCAGTTAAAAATTGTTCCCCAGTGTAATCAATCAAGAAGGGTAAAGGGTGCGTCAAGTACCTCATTAACGACATGGTTACCGGAAATAATAAACAGATCAAGAACTCTTTACTTTTACGCAAATTTTGTACCAGTGATAGTCCCTTTACAGCCAAAGGGTGTTGATAATAATTACCACATGTTGCTTTACACTCTTTGCTTAAGGTTGTTCTTAACTGTTCTGCTCAACAAGCGAAAAACGTTTTAACATATTTAAAAATTCATTTTTTAACGGAAAGATCTAAAATTGGAAAGCCTGGCCATGAAAGCGATTTGGAATGGAACTGTTCTTTCCATTTTTGGATCAATCAATTACCTTTTGAGTTATAAGCGAATTGGATCACGTGAAAAAACCGTTTTTCGCCCGCTTTTGAGTGCTCTTTCTCCCTTCGCGCGGAAATTCGGTTCAAAACACCCACTTTGACATTATTTTCTGAAAGATCTATTGCGTTTGCAAAAAAAATGAAAAAAAAAAACAGCTCAATTACATAGTTTCTGAACAACAACACCAGCTAGTTTCATGCATTTTCGAACAAAAATAAATTAAAACTTATGTCAGAAAGTTGCCCTTTTCGATTTGAGAACACCCTTAAGCAACTGAAAATGATTATTTTAACTTCCTTAAAAATGCACCTGTTTTCTTTCTCTGTTATGCTGTAATAGTAACACTAGCGTGACTAGTGTAGGTTCTTACGCGACAGTTGAGGTAGATGATGAATAACAGCGTTTGAGTAGTTAACTGTGGTTCCACAGATCCTTCGATATAATACACTGTAAATAAATAAATAATTAATAATAAAACGAAAAACTCTTGATTTAACGAGGAAAAATCTGCCAGGACGCCAGTAAAAGGGAAAAAAACAGCGCATTTTACTATTTTGAGTCAACCTATAGCTTTAGAATTCAATTCTATGGCCATTTGCTTGGAAAAACGCAGTGTTATCGCTGCGCCACAGATTCACGAGTTTTTCTTGCTTGATTTTCGCATTGTTTAATCTTAAATTAGTTCATTGATCGTCGTGTCATTTTCAAAACTTTCCGAAATAGTTGTAAAGTAGTTTCGACTTTAGTTTGTCTGTATTTTAATTGTCCGTGCTCTAACTCTTGTAAATGTGCTCGGATTGCTATGTAACTCATATGCTTTATTGAGGTTCACTATAGCATGTTCGACATTGAAAATTAAGCTTGTAGTAGTTATAGTTCGTTTACAGAGACACACAACAGAATCCCGTTACATTCTAGTATATTCATAGCAGGGACGGCGAACGCACGTGCCAGAAGTCCAATTGCCACCGCATTGCGGAAAAATATCTTCATTTAAGGCTGTTCTCAACTGCTCTGCTTAACAGGCGTAAAACGTTCGACACATTTAAAAATTCAGTTTTTAACGGAAAGATATTAAAATTGGAAGGCCTGACTATGGGAATGATTTGGAATCGAACTGTGTTTTCCATTTTTTGATCAATAAATTACCTATTGAGTTATAAGCGATTTTGATCACGTGACAAAGACGTTTTTCAAGCTTTTTTGAGTGTTTATTTTTCTTTCGCACGGAAATTCGGTTCAAAACGCTCATTTTGACACTATTTTCTGAAAGATCTATTGAGTTTGCAAAAAAACGGAAAACAGCTCGATTACATAGTTTCTGAACAACAACACCTGCTAGTGTCATATGCATTTCCGAACAAAAATATTGGGTGAGTGCAAAAGTTCTACCCGTTTTGAAGATATGTAAATATCAAGTGGAGTACGGACGTTACAGCTGACGTTTCGAGGACAGGAAAGTGGCCAATAACGCATAGAGCAGTAGAGTATGCATAGGCATAACGTTTGTCAGAAGAACTCATGCCGAACGAGAAACAACATGGCAAGCAAGAATGATTACATCAGACATTGTTTACTGTAAGAGCATGATAAAGCCGTTACAGCAGCCGCAGTTTGCCGCAGCATTTGTTAAGTGTATGCCGAGGATGCCATGGACGGTACCACCTGTTGTCGTTGGTTTAGGAAGTTCCTGGAAGGAGATAGGAGCTGTAAAAATCATTCTTGTTTGGACGCTCATCAATGGTTTCTGACGAGGATCTGGACACAGCCATAACAAACTCCCCACATCCAACAGTCGAAAAATTAGCGGAAACGTTCTCGGAACACAGAACAATAGTAGAAAGACTGATGCATGCGCCTGGCTTCATTACCAAGCTCGATCAGTGGGTACCACATCAGCTTATAGTAAGGCAACGTGAAGAGAGGAACAGCCCCTGTGTTTCTTTGCTTTCCTGTAACAGTAAAGAACCATTTTTGAACCAAACTGTAATGGATGAAGAGCGGTGGATACTGTACCGTAATGTGAAGCGTCGAAGGACCGTGCGTCGATGATGCAGAGTGTATTCCATCGACCTAAACATCTCGAAAATGTTTTTCTCAGTGTATGGTGGTATGCCAAGGGAATAATCAACTAGGAGGTCCTCGCACCGAACCAAACGATCAATGCAGACCTCTACTGCCAACAATTGGACAGACTGTGAGCAAAATCCACGTCTAAGTGGCCAGCACTCATCAATCACAGAGGAATTCTCTTTTATCACGATAAAGCCAAGCCTCATGTTGCTTTAAGGACTCGGCAAAAATTCCTGGACCTTGGTTGGAAAGTTTTACCTCACGAAGCGTATAGCCCCGACCTTGCACCTTCAATTTATCCCCTTTTTTATCGATACACAACGCCTTCGCTCTTCAAACCTTCTATGATGTGAAGACTGTAAAAACGGCTTTACAACAGTATTTTGATTGTAAAACAGAGCAGTTTTACCTGCGTGGAATTCACTTACTGCCAGGCACATGGCAAGATCTCATACATAATGATGGTGCTTGCGTGAATTCCTAGGTGCTTAACTTTTTGTGTTCTCCGCCTTTCTGTTTTCACTAAAAAACGGGTAGAACTTTTGCACTCACCCAATAAATTAAAACTTATGTTATAAAGTTGCCCTTCTGGATTTGAGAACAGCAATGAGGGAAAAAATCTGACACTAAATAGAGCGAAGAAAATTATTCGGAAAAATTTTAGAATTCGTGGTCAGTTCGCCTTCTGGCCTACGGATTCGCCGTCATTTGGTCTAAGCGAGAAATTCCTTTCCGGTGCATTTTAATGATGTTACGATACTTAAAAGACAATGAAGCTAATATGAATCTGAAGTGAACTACAATATGGCAGTGCTGAGGTGAACTACAGTATAGATTAAGTAGCACTTACAGTGGCGGTCAAAAGTTTCCGGCCAGCATAAAATTTTTGGTTAATTTGTAAGTATACCCATATGAAGAGGAATCTCAAAGTGATACTTATACACTTTATTGACATAACAGTTAAGAACTTATATATGGAATAAAAATTAAATATTAATAAATTTAATTGACAAAATTAATTGCAAAAGAAAACGCATGTTCTCAAAAGTTTCCGGCCACCTTGGCAAGTTTGGAAAAAAATGGTGTTATAACAGAAAATAACAGTGATCAATAACATTTATAATTAGTATTTTGTATTCATATATTCAGCAATAAGTACTGCTGCGCAGCAATGTGGCATTGATTCAATGAACGGTTGTAGATCATCAATGTTAAGTTTTGTCCACGGTTCTTGCAATTTTTGTGAAAATGCTGCGGAATTGGAATATTTATAATTCCACACACGTTTTCAAGTTAGTTTCAAAGATTTTCTATTGGATTCAGATCGGATGACTGGGATGTCCATTTCAAAAGCGGAAATTTTTTGATCGAAAGCCACTGCTTGACGAGCTTGCATGTATGCTTTTGGTCGTTAACATGATGAAACAAACAGTTGCGCCCACAATTTTTCCTCCAATAAGGCAGCAAATGATCTTGCAAAATATCCTTATGCATTGCACTATTCATCTTGCCGCGGATTTCAAATAACGGACAGGCACATTTTACAGAAAATGCTCCCCACAGCATAACGTGTCCTCCGCCATGCTTCATTGTAGGAATAATATATCTCGCATCTTATCTTTTGTTTTTAGGTCGTCGGTTGTAATGTCTTTTATCACTTCCAAAAAGATTGAACGACGATTCATCGGAAAATAGTGCTTTTTTCCAGTTTTCACTTAACCAGTCTTTGTATTACTTGCCAAACGCCAGTCGGACCCTCTGAATTTTTTTACTTATGAAAGGTTTTTTAACACCGACTGTTCCATAATGTTCTACGTCATATAAGCGTCTTGACACTGTAGACAGACTTATTTCAGCAATATTTTAACACCGTAAATCGCGTGGAATTGCAGCGGCATTTTTACGCGAGTCATAAACTGCTTTTCTTCTGATAATTCTGTCCACAAGAATAGTCGTTTTCCGGGGTCCCCGGACCGTGGCAAGTTCCGAAGGCCATGACCATCTTTATATTTTTAAAAAATATCGTTTACAGCAAATTTTCCGATCGATAACTTTGCCGCAATCTCACGAGAGGATTGTCCCTTTAGCGACAAACAAATAACTCGTTTAGGAACAATAAATTGTTAAACTTTTCATTTTTTAATTTCAAATACGTTATTCACGTTGATTAATTAACAAACATGACCAAAAAAGCACTTTAGCGATAGCAAAAACTAATGGATGACAAATGTCCGGAAACTTTTGCACGCTCGAATTTCGAATTCCTCCCCTTTGCATCAAGTATTTTAAGTATCCAATCAAAATGATCACGTGGTCAGAGGGAATTTGCTTATTCCTAACTTTTGAAGCAATTGTGCTTCTTCTTCGCTGAAACGTTCTGTCAAACAAATCAAAGAAACTAACTGGCCGGAAACTTTTGACCGCCACTGTATATAGTTCGCTTACAAAGACCTTACAAAAGAAGTCCATCACATAATGTTCTACTGGGGGAAAAAATGTTTGTTGTAGGGTATATTATTGATGTTACAGCACTTCAAACATAATTAAACTGATATGCATGACTGAAGTGCACTGCAACATATTCCCGTAAATTCTATAGATCATATAAAGTACTGTACGTAGGAATTAGCACAAATTATCAGATATGGTAAGCAATTGCTGAAAATTCATTTTTACTGCGTTATATGTTTTTAAAATTTTTTATTTAGATATATTATCTCATTGTAGATTTAACAATATTCGAATAATGTTTGAAAATGTTTCATATCTACACTTGATGCATGTTTTTACGTTATTGTTTTGTTTCAATGTCGATTTTTTTTTTTCATTCGTTAGCAATTTTGCATCTATGATACAATGCACATATCCAAACAATCAGCTATCATATATATGCAAGATTATATGTGTCATCACCCTGTGAAGAAAAAATTGTCTTATTTAATGACAAAAAAACATTGCGATTAAATAAGACCAAGATAATTTCCTTTCGAAATATGTGGCGGCAAACGACTTTCAGGAAAAAGGCTATGCTAGATTAATGGTACAAATAATTCATCAATTTCTACAGTAATAAGATGGAAATATTTTTGACATCCAAATATCCTATGTCATTCAAATACCATATATCTGAAACTGTAAGTTTCGCTGGTGTAACAAAGAAAATATAAAGGTAATGACTAAGAACAATTAATTTTAAAATGTCTGTCTTCTCTTTCTAATTAGAAAGTTTTGGTGCTCCAGACAGAATGTTAATTAAGAAATAGGTTCATGGAACATTATAAATGCCGTTTTTTTTTGGTTTTTTTTTTTGTTTTTTTTGTTTTTTTAGATGCTAATCTTTGCCAAGGTTTTTCTGTCTGCAGCACTCATTCTCGTATTTTATTCATTTTGTGAGATAGCCATATCTTTTTGAAATGACACATAAATATCATGTCTCATTCAAATATCATATTTTAAACTGTAAGTTTCGCAAGAATGAAACTTCATATAAAAGTAATGACGAAGAATCATTAATTTTGAATGTTTCAGTCTTTTTTTCTGATTAGAGGTTTTAGATGTACCAGACAGAATGTTAGTTAAGAAATAAATTCATAAAATATGATAAATGTTTTTTTTTAATTAATCATTGCCAAGTTTTTTTCTGTCTCGGAATATTCCTTCTTTCATTTCATTCAACATTTTCTGGCACTGTCACTAAGTGTTTGACGCACCTTTAACTTTGCTCCCATATTTACAACGGTATAATTTATTTTCATTTTCCGTTGCTTTATTACCCGGCTGCCAAGAAGGGTTATGTGTTTCACGCGTATCTGGGTACGTGGATTTCTTTATACCCTCAAAATATCCCAACGGCTGGATGGATTTTAACGAATGATATCTCTATCGATTTGTCTTAACCGTCCGATGGTTATAGGCTAGGTTTTGTTTTTATAAATTCAAAGTGGTGGCCGTAAAATACAAAATGGCGGTAGAGACGAAAATAAATTTTTACGCACCATATTGAGTGGCATATCATTGGATAGGGCTTTCAAAATGAAGACGATGTTTTATTGACTATTTTACAGTCAGATGCTCCGTTTAAATATTACACAACCTGGAAGATATGTAGGTAGGATCTCTAGCTTTACTCCAACTCTAACCTTCATAGACATCTATACGCCTCATCAAAACAATGTTTATAGATAGGAACTAAAAATTAAACACAACTTAAAAGTAATCAATACAAGTAAGTAAAAAAAAAAAAAAAAAGGGTAAGTAATAGTTTCACATTGATCAGAAATAGTTAGCTTTTTTCGCAGTTGGGTTTTTTGATTTTTTAAATTTTATTTTTACTTGTTTATTTATTTATTTTTAGCACACCGAGCTCGTAACATAATTTTCAAGCAGAATTCATTCAAAATAAGCAAATAAAATAAATAATGACACCCTGATACAAAATTTTAGAAAAAAATATATAAAGGAAAAATTTATCTTTATACCCCCAGCAACAAAAAATGTGAAATAGCAGGTGCACGTAGCGCGCAGTTGTTATTTTCTACACATAACTTGAAAAACATTTATGATACGCTCGGATTACAAGTGATAAAGTTTTAAACTTGAGAGAGGGAAGAGAGTCATATATTCTTTAAAATTATTAGAAATTTTGTACAACCGACGATGCTCTGCTCCCATCAGAGTACCGAAGTTAACCCATTACCCACTGGCATGGCGTTGCGTTGTCGCACCGATAAAAATAAATGCACATTCTTAACTATCAACATACCACTATTTTTGAATTTAAAAAATTGCCTTATTTAATAACACAAACTTTGACCATTAAATAAAGCAAAGATCATCTTCCAAAATTTGTGGTGGCAAATGTTTTTCTGCAAAAAGTTGAATATCCCTATCTTATAGTTTCAGCTGTTAATGGATTAGCAGCATCGGATGTGGTGTTTTAAATGAAAACACTGGCACTGCAATATTGTAGGCAATGTGTCGATGACAGTGTCGCCAGAGGCTGCCACGGAAAATTAGTGATGTGGTGAGTTCTCTGATAGTAGGAGAGCTGTTGAACATTTTTGAGTAGGTATTTGCGGCACCCTGAAAATTTGTGCAACACTTCTTTTGTAATGCCTGAATACAAAATCGAATGTCTGGCTGAAGAATCGTGGCCCCAAAACTGTGCCAGACACGTGTCAAGTGCCATTTGGCACTTGACACGTGTCTGGCACAGTTTTTGGGCCGACTAAACTGTCTGTCGTTTTCAAAATATTTTTTTCTAAGTATAAATATTATTCTGTCTCAATCTCAGAGTGCCTCAAATGCCTTTTTTGGGGGGGTAGTCAAAAAATGGCACTTGACACGTGTCTGGCACAGTTTTTGGGCCACGATCCTTCAGCCAGACATTCGATTTTGTATTCACCCATTACAAAAGAAGTGTTGCACAAATTTTGAGGGTGCCTCAAATACCTTCCCTAAAATGTTTAACAGTTCTTGGACTATGACTGGGAGAGAGATGCTAAGCCGGGATATTCCTCCCCCCTTTTGGTAAATATAAAAATAGCTGGAAAATGTTGAAATAAATAAAAAAAAATATTCAAATGAAAGCTTTCCCTTCGCCCTATGTTTTTGGTAGGCTAGGGCATTAGTAATAACTAACACGTGATATTTAATCTTTAACTGATGTTACCGGTCTCATGGACCGCTGCTTTTTTCAATTTTTATAGTTTAACTTGTAACTTGCAGTTTAACTACATACACTACAGAAATTTTGTTTTGTTTGGAACTTTAGTACTATCAACAGAGACTTTCGAATAGGTGAATTTTAATTATAATAGTCCTGTACAAAAAGTTTAGTATAAAAACGCCATTCTATGAGTTAATCGCGCCATTTATTCATCTTTGGATGGAGCGGTCTGACAGACCGCTTCACAGTAGTTATGTGACAATTTCTTTCACATCAGTTAAAGGTTAATTTTCTGAACATTTTATTCAAAAGTAGCGAGTGTAGAAAATATGCAGCGGCTAAAATTATACAAGTAACTATATTTTAGTACTGATCCCTTTTCTAAATGAATTTTAATTTGAAAGTACAGTAAAGGTTTTGGAATTAAAGATTTTATGATTTTCTTTATAATTAATTCCTCTTTTGAATAAATATTTTCCTAAACTTTGATTGCGACAACACACAAGTAATACGTAATATGCAGTATTCCCGAATTTTTTTTATTCTGCGGAAAGTTTAATAGAGTGAATTCTCTATCCGAAAACACTTTTGTAAGTAAAATGTTTAAAGATATTTATTCAGCCGAGAAGCAAAGAATAAAACCTCAAGTTTTTAATCATACCTTTGTTTCCATTAAATTTTTCAAAAAGAATTAATTTTACAGTATTTTCCAAACACTGGGCTGTCAACTCACAACAATTAAAACGAAATCGATTTTTTTCTTACCCCGGAGGTAATCTCTTTAATTTCTACTTTTTATCCTGATGCAGCAACATTATCATCGTTATTTTTTGGAGAAAAATGCTATCCTTGTTATTGAAAAAACGTAATTTTCCTTTTATAAAACTTGCATAACTTTACCTCTACCTTCTTCTTTCATCGCTTGTTCTTATAAAAATGTTAGCTGTCTAGAAAACTGGTTTCAATATTTTTTTATTACAATTTTTCATTGCTACCCAGCCCTTGTGGTTACGCTTTGTATGAATGGAAATTGTCTTTATTTTCATGTTTTTTTCAAAGTACATAGCCCATTCATTCATTGCTTTTATGATCGAGGGAGGAAAAGTCGCTTCGTTGTGCTACCTTTATTTCTGTAAGAAAATTTAACAATCGTTAAAATATATCCCGTGAATAGTTTAAGAATGAAAACGGAAGGGAATTGTAATGCTATCATAATTTAGAAAGTACATATTATATTTATTCATGATAAAACACGAATAAAGGTTTAACAAAGCATATTCATTTTTAACAAATTATCTGCAATGAAATTTATCTTCAGAAAGTACAGTAAAACCAACTACGACGGATTCACAAGGGACCGAGAAAAAATTTCTTTTATACATGTTCCCTTTTTTAGCAGGTACAGATGCCCCCACCCCCTCTCACAAAACACACACACACACACTCCCATACATTTTAATCACAAATGCACAAAAAGAAACGGAAATGTCCTCTTTCAATTTATGTTTAAAAAATTATCTTAGCGGATCGTCTCCATAATAAAATTGTACCAAACTCAGAAAGGAAAAAACCCCACCCAATTTTGAAATCATATTTAGCTTTTTCTGCAAATTTTACCATAGGATGCCGAAGGAAAGTCATTCGGTTAGTTATTTTAGTAATTATGTAGGATTCGAAGGTTTGGAACACCTAATGTTAAATTAATTTTCAAAAAAACATATGAATTATAACCTAATGATGAAATATATATATACATATTCATAATAATTCATATTATATCATCACATATAATTCATAATTATATAAATATTCATATACCTAATATGAATTATAACCGATTTTTTTTTTTTTTTTTTGACAGGTATTGATTTCCGGAAGCTTCAAATATGCGAATCCAAAATTACAGCTCATTTCACCAATAGTTTTTGAGTTACTACCCACATTGTAATAAGCTTTAAAACGATTACAATTGAATTTAACACTAGGCGTTGCAAATGTTTAACCTTCACAATTCTTAAACTCTTGATTGAAGACTGGATGACTTTCTATTTGGTATCCAAGATAAAATTTGCCGAAAAAGTCAAATATGATGTCAAAATTAGGTGTTCGTAATGAAACATTTAGACATTTAGAGCTTGGTAGAATTTCAGTATGAAGTCGACCGCCTAAGTTTTTTTTAACCACAAATTAAAAAAAGACACATTTTCCAGTCGAATGGCTATTTCCATTTTTTTAGGGGAGGGGGAGATTATTTGGAGATTAAAATGTATGGAATATTCTCTTTATTTTTTTTATTTTATTTCGTTTCATTATTTTTTATTTTTTTTCTGACTGTACATTGTTCCTTATACGCAAAATTCAGAGCGGAAGAGGATCTTCTGTCAAATTTTCCTAAAAAATTGTTTTATTTTATGGAAGATGGTATTACAAGATAATTTATCATATGGTAAGGCTAAAATGTAATGATGCTAATTAATTTTGAAGATGTGAGACATATTTATAATATTAAACGTTTTTATATTTGATAATTTAAATATTACTAACAATATTTAATATTTAAAACTTAGATATTTTTAAGTTTTCCTGTGAGAGTTTAGTGCCGCATCTGACACATATGCTACCAAGAAGAATTTAAATTAATAAAATTTACAATAAAACCTTTTCACTTCAATTTTCTCGATGATTAATTTTTGACATATAATACCTTCTTCCACCCAGATCTTGAATTTGATGCATTAAATTTTCCATTTAAGGCAGGTTTTCAATTCACGAAGGCTCCGTTTTTAAAAGTTTTGCTATATCTGATAAGACCATCGAATCAGTAGTACTAGTTGACTTTGAAGAATATTTTATTAGCTTGGAAAAGTAAAATAAAATAAGTTTTTTATTTCGGAAAAATATTTCTTTACAGAATTATGACCGCCTCCTTAAAAAAATGTTTTTTTTTTTTCATTCATATTCTTCCACGGTTTTTAATATGCTCTCATCGAATGTGGACTTCTTTCAAAATTTATGAATTTTAGAATGTGTCTAAAACCTAGAGAATCCAATATAATCGAATCCAGTTAAATATTGGGATACATTATGTATAGTTGTGCTTAGTTTTCTAATCACTATTAAGTATCTATTTTATGGCTAAATCGGAGCTAAATCCATTTCGTTGTTCTACCCTTATTTATGTAAGAAAATTTTACAATCTTTAAAATATATTCCGTGAATGAAATAGAAAATAAACTGCAATGAGAACATAATTTAGAAAGCGCTTATTCAATTTATTCATGATAATTATTAATCATGTTAATTATTGGTAATTATTATAAATATTAATCATGATATCGATAAAAAAATTATTAAAGCTTATTCATTTTTTCAACAAATTATCGATTTTGAAATTCATCTTCAGAAAGTTCAGTACAATCTGCTAAAACGGATTCGCAATGGATTTCTCAGCAAGTACATTGTTCCTTATACAGTAAGAGTTTCTAAGATGGAATCGTAAAGAACTGAATACAATATCCGCTTTAGACATATTTTCGTCTTACCAGATACACCGTTTATTTAAATTGTATTGTAGTCTTTTCAACGGAATCATGAAAATTTCCCGTTTGAGACAAGATTCCATTACAGACAGGTTCAGTTTTCACGAGTTTTCACTGTAATTGTATTGTATTCTTTTCGGGTGGTCCATAAAATTTTCTGTTTAAAGCACGCTTACGTTATACACATGCTTCGTTTTTATAAGTTGTACTACGTAAGGCTGTCGAATGTCGAATTGGTTATATGAATGGACTATGTTGAATATTTTGTAAGCTTCTGAATGTGAAAAGGCGTTCTGTCGGCAAAATTCTTTTTTTTTTTTTTTTTTTTTTTTTTTTTTTTTTTTTTTTTTAAATATGTTATTTTTTGTTTTTCTTTCCTACCCTAAAAAATGTTTTGAGATGCTTAGATTGAACACGGAATTTTTATATTTTATTGTTTATGAATTGAATCGTTTTTTTTTTCAGAAACGCCAGAACTGAATTTTTTTTCTCAAATTCACTGTTTTACTTATTTCCTTCGCGACAAGCGTCGGGTATATACGCGATGCATAGTGGTTCACAGAATTCTTGATTATTATTACCAGTAATTTTGAACGGAGAATTTTGCCTTATTTAATCACATGGGTTAAATTAGACAAACAATTCTATTCGGAATTACCGGTTACAAAACATTAACAATTCTATAAAAGGACACTTGTTGCGAAAGGGTTAAGTTTATTGATTGATAAAAAACTTGGATTGGTACCCTACTAAAATTAAAACCCCACTAAAATTAAAACTATACTAAAATTAAAATCCTACTAAAATTACGTTCTGTTTACCATCGTTTCATGCAGAAACTCCAAATCACTGAGAGATGTAAATTTGCATTTAAATTTGTATTTTAAATACGTTTAAGTTATTATTTTAGAGAGTGTTTCACCTGTTTATAACTTTTTTTTTTGAGCTCAGGGATGAATAAGAAAAAAAAAAGGGGGGGGGGGAGGGGCAAGAGGAGCATGTGGTCCGAACGCCAATGTAAAAGGTGAAGCAAAAAAGAAAAAAAAAAGATATGATAAATTTTTCGGTACAAAAAACGTATAATGAAATTTGGGTGTAAAAGTTACACAATCGGAAGACAAACTATAATTCGGTTTCAATTGTTTCAGTATTTTGGACGTTATCGGGATGCAAGTTTTGCATGTTTTTTGCTTTTGTGTGCCAATGCAAATGAACTATAAAATCAACATACTTGATTAATGACCTTATCCAAGATGATGGTACATCAATTTAGTGCCCCAATTAGGTTCGAATTGGTTCAGTATTTCGGACATTATCGTGATGACAAGATTTACATTAAAAGAAAAAGAGAAGGAAAGGATAAGGTATTACAAAAATTAAACACAGTAAATTGAAGATGTAAATATGAGAAACTATGAATGTCTTACTGATTCATCAGAAGAGCTTCATGAGAATAATTCATAGTAAAAATATGTTATTTCGTCGAATATTGTCAGCATTAAGCCTAAATGACACAATATAAAGGAAATGATTGCAATAAATCTACTTCTAAATAAAAAATCCCCTAAAAATATTAAGATTATTATACTTTCTAACAATTATTTCATGTTTAAAATAAAAATAACAGCAATAGATCGAAAACTTCTGTTTTAAAAATTCTATTTTGGGGACGAAGGGGGTGCCGCAAAATTCATGCTTGCCCCGGTGGGAAAAAAAATTCTAGGTTTGGCCCCGGTTGAGCTAATGATTTTCTACATTATAAAAAATTCTTCATTCACTTTTTTTTTTCAGTTTATCCTCTTTGTTTGAAGTTCAAAAGTGACAGAAAATTTTATGTATTAATTTTAATGTATTACTTATTAGGAATTTCAAAATGCCCCTAAAAAAGAAAAATATCATTTCAACTTACAAGGAGAGGGCCAACCTTGGTAATCACAGATTTTAATTACTTTAACGTATGTTGTAGGGTAGAGATCCCTTAGTCTCAGGTTCAACGGATTTTATACAACGCTCCTTAGTTCTCGAGAAACAGGGAGGGGGGGGGGGGGTCTAATATTATAACACAACTTAAATACATACTTTGTAAAGGAAGGAATACACTGGTCGTAGTTCGGTTGGTTTGGCGTTTGCTCGTTCTTCCGCGGACTCGGGTTCGATACCGAAATGCGCTACATTCGTTTTTCTCATTTTTTGTTTATAAATATATATGTAATTATAATTTAATAATCTCAATTAAAAATTTTAATACCGTACATTAATTATAATGTTAACATATTTAAATTTAAATTTATCATTTTTTATACCATTATTTCTCATCATTTAAAGAGATTCAAAAAGAAATTGGATCTATTATTGAATAACAAAAATTCCAAAATCGTTACAAAAGCTGTTGTGGCTCCAAATTGTAATTGAAGAACTTAAAGGAAAAAGATTTTATATTATAAAAATTAAATTTCGAGAAAATTGGAGTGAAAGCTTTCTATTGTAAATTAAGGTCAGTCTGCCTAAATGAGACACGATTCCCCGTAGTTTTGTTGCATTTAGGGTATATTTGGGATTTTATTATATAAATGTATATTTTATTAAGCAACAAATTACTGAATATTGTACCTTTAGTTCAAAACTAACTTGTTTTGTAGAAATTTAATAATTATCTGTAGTATAAAACCAAAAAATGGGATTGTCGTATTTAGGTCATTTTTGTCGCATTTATGGCAGCTAAAACCTAAATGAGATGTTCATAGTCCTAAATGTGATAATGCATTTTATACATGACAATTCATCTGAAAAAGTTCATTTAACGATTAACTGCTGTGACAGAAAATTGCCACATTACAACTGTGAGCGGTCTGCGAAACCATTCGATTGAAAGATGAATAAAATGCGCGATTAACTCATAAAATACTGTTTTTGCACTAAACTGTTTGTACAGTACTATTTCTAATAAAATTTCGATTTTTTAAACATTTCAAATAATAGTACTAGGCTCCAAATGAAGCAAAATTTCGCTATATCGATAGTTTAACTGGCAATTACAAGTTAAACTCCGAAAATTAAAAAAAAAAAAAAAAAAAAAAAAAAAAAAAACAGCTCTAACAGCAGTTAAGGGTTAACTGTAATTATTTTTTTAATTAATTAACCCTTAACTGCTTTGACAGGAATTGTTGCATAACTACTGTGAGCGGTCTCCGAGACCACTTGATTAAAAGATGAATGAAAGTCTTTATTAACTCACAGAGTACTGTTTCTGCACTAAGGACTTCTGTACAGGACTATTATAATTAAACTTTTCAATATTATTCTTGAAATATTTATCACGGCGCAGCACCGTGCTGTTTGTCAATTTTACACTGCTAATATGCAAAAGTTATTTGAATGCTGCGTATAATGCCTAATATAAACAACCCTCAAATAAATAAATGCGTTTCTAATATAGAAAACTCTCATCCCTCTTTGCCAAGGAGCTATGGCCATAACTACAATTAAATGATTGTCGCAGAAAACATCGTTTAAAATTCGCGAAATTCGCGCGTCAATATTAACCCATAATTTATACACCAGTGCGATTTGGGTTTCCGTAACTTCAACTCCACATAATTTTGCTGACAATCTGGTGATAATGAAATATAACTACATGATCCACATACGAAATTTAATAAGGAATCCAAATGAAATATTTAATTTTATCAAAATTCTTATTTTGTGAATGAAAAATGCGAATTAATTAAAGATGCCGACATTTCAGTCGGTTCACAGTGAGGAGCTTACGGGTTAAAAGAGTATTTAAAAAATATTTATAATATTGTTAAATGGACTATTTATTACATATAACTTTATTATAAAATATCACATGATAAATATATCAGCCTTAGAAATAGATAAAATCGTACATTATTTCTAATAATTCTGATTAAGCAAAAGAGAAGCTCTGTGCCTGATATTCTGTTGCACCCCCCCCCCCCCTCTTCATTTTTCTTGCATTTTCACAAAAAAAATTAACATATTCTGTACTTAAAAATACGTATATGGAAACAAATATTCATTTAGATAAACATTGTTTTATTTACTTTTATCTTTTACTAATTTAAAAGTAGAAAATGTCGATTATAACGAATAAAAAGTGAAAACATAATTAAAATATGAGATTTTGTAAAAGTGCTAACAAAAATTATGATTCTTAAACCACGGAATAACTCAATTGCATTACGTTTAAATCGGAGACAGCATTTCAGCTACCGAATTATATAATTGGTAAAATTAACTTACTTAACCGCATTAAAATAAACATAAATTGTTTTCAATCTACAATAGATTTTTCAGAATTTTCATTATGTAAAATTATTGCAAATTCCTTAATCATATCGCACCCTTGCTACAAAAGTGTCACAACTCAAAAATTGGCTTTTTTGAGTTATGGCTGCCATTCGGCTTGATTTTTGCTCCTCTACCAACCACCTAAGATGCCAGATAGTGCATTGAAAATCTAACCACCAGATAGCAGTTGTGTCGTTTTTTAAGTTTGTAAGATGGCCACTGACCCTTCTAGAAAAGTGCCACATCTTCAGTTAAGATCTAAGCTTTGTACGTGGAAGGCGAGTTCAAAAATGCATTATTTTGAGTTATGACGTTTTTAATGATTCAAATGAGGATAATCTTCCAAATGATTTCGAATTGTGGCAGTCTAGATGATTCATGATCTGTCGCATGTCCAGAAAACAAACAACAAAAGTGTCACAACTCAAAATGATGACATACTCATTAGTCTATGTTGGGCGACAAAAGAAGCACAACTAAAAAAATGGTATTTTTAGTTGAAAATTAAAAAAAATCTGCAGGAATGACAATCTATAACATTATTATATGCACAGTTCTTCTTAGTGACATCACTAAATCAACTAAAATGTACCTACACAGCCCGGAAACAGTTTTCGCATTTTCTGAAAAACGGTGTTTTTTGACTTATGCAACTTTTGTAGCAAGGGTGCGATATGTCTATATTATGTTACTGGAATAGACACTGTGTTTCTTACACCTTTTTTTTTATTAAAAATTTTAAAGAAGCGTATTTTTCTTTTTTGATCGTCTTAAGCATATATTTAAACACCTGGTTAAAGAAAAACATTAATGGAGGATTATGCTGACTCAACACAGATTAATTAAGCATAAAATTTGATTTAAATATCATTTTAACACAATATATAAAAAATCCCATATAAACTTCTTCGTTAATCTTCTATATATTTCAATGCATTTACAACAATATGTATCTCGCTATTAGGCACAGACTGAAAACAAGCTCTCCTAAATGCGTAGTCCAATTCAAATCCTAAACCGGAAACTGTCGCCTTTTCTTTAGTTTAACTGCTCAGGTAACTGAAATGGACAACGTAGCTCTTGACGTTTATAAGGTCATTTGATCTTCAAAGTTAAAAAATAAAAACCATGAGCCACTTACGAAACATTTACGAAACATGGGGGCGAAGTAAAATGAACGATGTGTATTTGATTGGAAATTTCTTTTAAAGAAACCGTTTTACATGCAAAAAAATGTTTCGGGTTTAGTTTCTAAAGTTCGTATGCTTCATTATCTAACATTTATTTACGTTTCTTACATTAAGATTTCATGTAAAAGAACATTGTCGCATTTAGGGGTTATCGCATTTAGGCAGACTGACCTTATATTGATTTATTTTCATCTTCGCAGCATATGTTTGAGATGTTAACAAGTGGTACTACTCTCATTTAATACAACTTATCAACATTTACTTTTTAAGCATTAAAAATTTTTAATATTTTTAAAATTATTAAATAAAAAAATATTAAACATTAAAAAATAATATCTCATGTCTTCAAGATAATTAGAATCTTACCCTTTTAGTGCTATCATGTGATATATCGCTCATCCGCATGAAAAGTGACACACACACACACACACACACACAAAAAAAAAAAAAAAAAAAAAAAAAACAAAAAAAAAACTACATTTCACAGGAGAGGTAAAAAGGGGGCTTTTTTTTTACTTTAACATAAAACTATAGCGCTCAGCTCTGCATGCAGCTGTAAAAGCGTACATAAAAACGTAAAACCCTTCACATCTACGCAATGGAAGGCGGTTCTTTTTTCGGCTTCTTTGATGCGGGGAAACTTTTGTCACTGCACGAGAGAAGGGTTCCTAACATATGTAATCACTAACCGAGAGGAGAATTTCGTTTGTTGATTTTGTGCGCTTGCTTCCAAACCTTTGATGAGCAATATAAAAGGTCCCAATTGACTTACGAGCCTTTGGAAAGTAAAACCCAGAGAAATATTTTATGATTCTCGTCGTAGATTGTGATCTGAACGGACCCTTAAGGCTGGTCTTAAATCCAAAGGGGTAACTTTATGACATAAGTTTAGATTAATTTTTCGTTGGAAGCGCATGAAACTGTCAGTTGGTGTTTTTCAGAAACTAGGTAATCGAAAGACGTATTCCGTTATTTATTTTTTTTTTTTGTAAACACACTGGAGCATTCAGAAAATACTGGCAAAGTTGGCGTTTTGAATGGAATTTCCAGACGAAAGCAGAAAAAACAGTCAACGAAGGGAGGGGAGAAAAACGTCTTGTCACGTGATCAAAACGCTTATAACTCAATAGATAATTTATTTATTAAAAAAAATGGAAAAATCATTTCGATTCCAAATCGCTTCCATAGCCAGGTCTGCCAATTTTATACCTTTACGTTTAAAAATGTGCACGTCACTGTGTCAGAAAATTTCGCGCTTGTTGAGCAGTGAACTTGAGAACAGCCTTAAGAATCAAGACATAGAAGAGACAGTGATGATTAATCCTTTCAGGCGCAGAGCACTTCCATTGCTAATATGATTACATGAATGACTGACACCAGAATTTCCAAACAAATTTATTTGGAAATAAGAAAAATCTTTATTTCACATATACATGCAACAAAATTTTGGCACCATTGTGGCATTTTGGGAATCATGTAAGGTGTTCCATGTAATGGGACACTGAGCAACAAAGGGTTAAATAAATATATCCCTCTTCTCACCTTTGCCCCCTTCTTTGGTGGCAAAGTGATACATAGCGTAACCTAGCTATCGTCCGGATTACTACACTTATGACACTTTTCCTGCAGCAAGAGCAAGACTCATAAATCTTACCTATTAGTGGAAAAAATACGCAAAATAAATTTTTTCGTGTTGTGCCTCTTTTCTTGTGGGTGAACGATATTACCTCAAAAGAAGTTCATCTATATAATAAAGCAATTTTTGACAAGATGTGAAAAGTAGCTGAATGATAAGGGATTTTCCACAAATTGTCATTTTTTATTAACTGCCTTTCAGAAAAAAGTTAGTATTTTGCTTAGTAAATGCTTCGACTTTGGTACTTCTTTTTATCATGGAATAGGCAAGTTCTGGGGTTATCCAAGAACTAAAGCATCAATAAAAAATGAAAAAAAATTTAAATTAAAATTGACAATTTGTGGAAAATTCCTTATCATTTAGCTTCTTTTAGAGAGCAACTAAAAAATCAGCTGACTCTATCGACGATATCTTTCTGAATTTTCACGATATTTGATTGGATTTTTTTTATGAATTATAACTCCATACACAAATCATATCAACTATTACTATTAAGTTATGTAAAAAAATCTTTGTTATCGTTTGCCCATGCGCAGATAAAAATTATTCCCTACAACTGCTCATATTTCATAAAATATTTAATATATTTATATTCCAATTACACTGTACTGTTTCTACCAGGGCTGCGGAGTCGGAGTCGGATCTGTTAAAATTCCCGGAGTCGGAGTCGTCCATTTTACAAGCAGGTCTGTGTTGTCGGAGTCGGCCCATTTATGAGCGAAAGACTCGGAGTCGGATCTGTTAAAATTTCCGGAGTCGGAGTCGCCCATTTTTCCCACCGACTCCGCAGCCCTGGTTTCTACATTGTTATAAATTTGCAGCAAACTGTCCAGTCGTTCGACCGTTTTTTTGAAAAAATGGTTTCATAACCGTAATTTAACGATATTCTGACCATAAAATGGCTAATAATATGGTCAGAATAGTGTTCAATTACGGTTGTGTAACCGTTTTCGATAAAAACGGTAACATGACTGACAGAATGCTGCAAATTTTAAACAGTGTACTACATTTTGACAATTTTTCTGAGACTGGCGTTAAATTTGGTTGACAATCCTGCATGATATAAGGAAAAAACATGCAAGAACTTTTTTGAACTTTTTTTAAAAATCACTATATCTTCACAAATATACGTGCTTTTCTTACAAAAATCAGTGAACATGTTGTACAGTATCCACATATTTGCATTCTGCTGCGATAGTCCATTTCGTTCATTTTAATGTACAGGGCGCTCCCAAATATTATTATTTTTCTGTGATATTTTGTTAGCCCCCTAATTGACCTCCTTATCAAATTGACGTTAATAAATTTGAGGCCAAACATATTCTTTATAATCCTGACGTTCCAGAAGAATCCGATATTTTTAAATATTCGAAAAAATGTCTAAAATTAAAAGTGTCAAGTGATTAATGGCTATATAGTGTATATGAATTTTGCCATTAGAAAAAAAAGACACTTGTAATTTTTAACTGCACATTTAATTAAATGTTTTAAAAATTTGCTTTAAAAAAAATCCCTACTACTTTTTAAATATTGATATTTTCGCCCAATTTTTTTTAAAAAGATTTTCAAATGTGTATTACACAAGACTACGCATGGATTTTTAGATACATCTAATATTACATTTGGTATAATTTTTTATTGGTATATATAGTGTAAAACGTCGAAATCTAACGCATTTTCATATATTTAAAAAATATATATATAACAAAAAACCTGAAGGCTAATTCCATGCGCAGATTTATTACATACACTGTAAAAAAAAACATTTTTACAGTACAAAGTACTGTTCATCTCAATGTACTGTATCTTTCTTTGGTTTCCTGACTATTTAAACATGGAAAATACAGTAGTTGCGTAAAATTAACAGCACAATGTACTGCAATTTGGACGCCAGTAGTTTGTGCTGTGGTCCAAATGCGTCCAAAATTGCCAGTACATTGTACTGTTAATTTTACGCAACTACTGTATTTTTCATATTTAAATAGTCAGGAAACTAAAGAAAGATACAGTACATTCCACTGTGATCGAGTTGTGCTGGCAAATTTACAGTGGTTTTTTTTACAGTGTATATAATAAAGAATATGTACAAAAAATTTAAATCTCTATCTCAAGTACAAAAAAAAAGCCTTAGCATTTTTAAAACATGAAAGTGAAGAAAATATGAACATGGAGAAAAAGCATTTAATGTTTTAACTTGTGTGGGTAATTGGCTGGGTGCATTAATAAAATTTACAATATCTCGCAATATGATTGCCGTAAGGGTAAAAAAAAAAAAAAAAACGGTCAAGTGCGAGTATTACTCGCGCACAGAGGGTTCCGTACTATAAATATATGAATTAGTAATTGTATTATTAAAAAAAAAAAAAAAAACGTTGCTAAAAGAATACGAACACTTTGTAAAAAACTATGCAAAGTAGGGTTGGGTATAACAGTACATACTAGAAAAATGTAAATGGATATACCATGAAAGTTCAAAGAGATATGGAACCTAAAAAATATCAAATACTATAGCTATTCTGTATAACTCATTTTTACTTTCTTCTATCTCTACAAGAAGAAAATATTGGATTCGTGAAAATTTTCGAATTCCGGTTTTCGGCGGATTTTTACATTTTAGGGTACAGAGGTAATGAAAAACATGTTTTTACAAAATGTCTGTCTGTAAGTCTGTCTATTTGTGTGTGACACAAATTTTGTGGACGCTCTATCTTAAGAACTCTTGAACGGAATTGAATAAAACTTTAGATTCAATTAGTCCCTGATATAAATTGGTGCTGATTACTTTTTGGTGCAAATCGCCTTGCAGCTGGCGCTGTTATGCTGCATTATTCATGATTTCCACAATAGCTATATCTCAAGAACTAAAGTACGAGTTTTCAGAAAACATCGGATTCAGTTAGTCCTTGATATAATTCGGTGTTGATGACCTTTTGGTGTAAATCGCCCAATAAGTGGCGCTGTTATGCTGCATTATTCATTATTATCGCAATAGCTCTATCTCAGGACCTAATGCACGAATTTTCATCAACGTTCAGATTCAGTTAGCCCCTGATATAAATTAGTGCTGTTTAGTTTTTGGTGTAAGTCGCCCAACAGGTGGCGCTACTATACTGAAATTTTCACGATTCCGCACTAGCTGTATCTCAAGAACTATTGCATGAATTTTCATCAAAATTTATATTCAGTTAGTCCCTGATAAGTTTTTGGTGTAAATTACCCAAGAGGTGCCACTGCAATTCAGAACTTTTCACGATTTCCGCAATAGCTCTATCTCAAAAACTAATGCACGGATTTTCATCAAACTTCAAATTCAATTAGAAGTTCACGAAAGTTGTCCCTGATTAGATTTTGGTATAAATCGCCTAACCGGCGGCGCTCCTGTGCTGCATTTATCAGGAAGTGTTGACATGTATGAGATAGAAGAAAGTTTTGGGATTGACACATCCGACTAGTTTAATATTATTTTAATCTCTTTATAATGAACTTAATTCGGTACTGACAGTGAAAGAAGTGCATATTTAAACTTCATTTGGAATTTCATAAAACTAAATTCTGCATAGTAATAACTTTTCTTTCTACAGTGCAGCAAAAACAAAACATTCGTTCAAAGTTTACATTTGGCATTGTGCTAAGCGCGCTTCGAAAGGAGGCCACAAATTTGCAACGCCGCCTTGGTCCTTGCCGCGTTTTTCCAAATAGGTTTTTAATTAACTTTTAAAGACACTCGAGGCGTATTGAAAGAGACATTCAATGCAAAATAGTCGCGAACACCATAGTATTTATGTAATTCATTCTAATTAAAGTTTCTCAGGGATTTCAAAAATTGGAAAAAATGAAAAAAAGAGACCATTTTCAACATTTAATATCTTAAAATGTATATGATTTTAAAACACAATTTTTATTGAGATGAAAGATATAAGTACGCTCTTTCATTTTATGTATTTAATAAATTGCAAGATGCAGAATTAGCATTTACAGGGTGCTCCAAACAGTCAGACATTTGACAAACAGAAAATTGGTATAACAGATTACGCGCACGATTAGAAAATAAATATTGCAACTAGAATAAAAATTTTGGTGCCTACTTATACTTCAGATTATAATAATTACCATGAACCTAAATAAATTTGTATTTAAAGCATTTTTGTATTTTTAATACAAAGTTGTATTTAGCTAATAGAAAATTTTGAAAATTTCAACAACATAATCACTTAAAAAAATATTTTTTTGAACAATAAAAAGGTAATTTTAGGTTCAGTTTACACAGATTAACATGAAACGTATGTCTTGAAAATTTCATGAAAAAATATTCAAAAGTTTTTGATATATCGTGCGCATTATGTCCAAAACAGTCATTTGGAGAAAAATGACGTAAAAGTTTCGAAAATGCCGCTTAAGCTACTGAGCAGGTATAATTCTAAAAGCTATGACTTCTGTTCTAATGAGAATTTGAAGGAAACAATTATATTAAAGTTTTCAGAAAAGATGAAAGATTAACATCTAAAAAAATTAAAATAAAATTTTGTTTTGAAGCTTTAAGAGTCCTGAGACCCCTTGAATTAGTCTGTTTTTAACAATTTGACGTTTATTGCTTTTATACTGTTATTGACCATTGCATTACATACATATATCATTAAAAATTGTTATCTAGGCTTTTAAAGCCGATGGTACATAGAGTACGCCGCCCCTGTCATTATATGTATGTCCAAACCGTCCATATCTTTAATGGTTAATATCGCGGCTAATTACCGACGATTTTTTTTAGAAAATCATGATCAACAATACTTTTATACTTTTTCTACGGTAGGTACCTCTAGCGCTGCTCAACACTTTTGCTGAATGCCCGTAAATCGAAATTTGTGTGTAACGGAAAAATGCGATTTTCTCAAAAACTATGTAACCTAGGCTAATCGCTATAATTTTCCTGCAAGGTTTAAATTGATGTCTACTACCTCTAATTTTTTCATAATTTTAGTTTCAGTAGATTCGGAATTAGATGAGGGGGGACATTCTTTTGCGCTACATTTTGGACGATATCTTTGAAAATGTAATACCTAAAATTAAAAGAAATGTATTTTTGAATTCAGCGTTACGAAATCTTTCACACGATATACAAAGAAAAGATTTTTTTTTACAAACAACTTAATTTGCCCCTATACATTTTTACTAAATATATTTATAAATGTTTAATAATCTGAAAATATGTGGATCAACAGTCTTTATTACTTCCCCCAATTTGAACTTTCCACATTGCATAGTTTACGAGTAAAATGGCTGTGACAGACAGACACAAGAGTGATCTTATAATGGTTCTGTTTTTACTTTTTAGTACGGAACCCTAAAAAGGTGTTAAAATATTCGAAATTAAACTTACTTTTATTTAATAAAAAAAAAAAAATCGAATTTTTGATCAATTTTGAGTTAAAATGTCGCGTCATTTTTTATAAGTTAAAATTATTACTGTAATTTTTTAAAGTCAATAAAATTATCGTTATATAATCTTTTTGGATAGTCCGCGAATGTATGCATTAAGGAGTTTTGTTATGCACATTAAGTATTTTTGGACTTATATGAATTTTGATGGCTGTCTTTAACACTAAACATACCGCAAACCGGTCATTTGACCGATGCTAAATGAAAATACTTCGATTCGAACCAAAAATTTCTTCATAAAATATACAAAATATAAATCACACAGAAATAAGTTAAATACAACGTTAAATTGTTTTAAATAAAAATTCTGGTGTGAAATAATTTTGTAAAATTCCCGGTTTGTTTAGTGTTAAGAAAAATTTGGACCCTCAAATACATATTCTTCTTCTTCTTCTCTCTCTTTTTTTTTTTTTGCTTGGCACAGTTAAAATATTAAAAAAAAAAAATAATAATAACTTATATCATAAAGTAAACATAACAGAAAAGGATTTATTTTCTAGTCACAAAAAATATATAGGTAATACTACCAAATATTTAAAAGATATGAATGGTATCTATTAATGTAATCTCGGGAAATCATAGAATAATTTTAAATTTCCAATATTTTCAAATATAATGATGGCTGTCTTGCTAAAATTATATATTTAAAATGCTTCTGTAACCTATTTAAACCAAATATACACTGAGACTCTGTTTTCTTGCTCTCTATAGTTTACTTTGTTGTTATTTTCTTCAAACAAAAATAAATATTTTATCTTCGATAAAGAATAATCGTTTTATCCCTTCAAGCACTGTCAAATACACTGTTAAAACTTTTGCAGCATTCTGGCAGGTCATTCGACCGTTTTTTGAAAAAACGGTTTCATAACCATAATTTAACTATATTCTGACCATAAAAGGAACAATAATATGGCCAGAATAGTGTTAAATTACCGGTTGTGTAACCGTTTTCGGAAAAAACGGTCAAATGACCTGCCAGAATGCTGCAAACTTTAACAGTGTAGGGTGAATGTTATTTGCTTTAAATCATGGCTAAACGTTGTATGTCTGAGTCGTTCGGTCAACATTTTAAAATAAAATTATACTAACATCTGGCAGTATTTGAGGAATTATAATGATGAATAACTGAAACTAGGCAATATAAGAAAAAATAAAGAAAATAAGATAAATATAAGGAAAAAAAATAAGAACAAGAAAACAAAGAAAAATAAATAAATAATAATCCAAATTATATTTTCGAACAAATAAATAAATAATAAATAATTCGATTTAAATTTTCGAATAAATAAGTAAATAATAAATATAATAAAATAAGGAAAATGTTAGAAAAATGTCAGATAATTATGAACTCTGTTATTATTGCTTAAAATTACATGTCATGCCTTTTCTTGTTTAAGCATGGCTCATTGCTTATTGAGAGCTATTTCAATGTCCAGATATAATTTAGGTAATCCATTTCTTAGTTAGACTCATGCGGTGAGTCAGCAACCCATACGTGCGTACCCCATGACGGTATAGAATAAATTTCGGTGACTTCATAAGGTGTAGGGGTGATTCTGAGTAGAAAATTTTTTTCTGAAATTCACAGCAAATTTTCTGAAAAGTTGTAGCAGAGGAGGGGGGGGGGGGGGGGAATCCACTCGAGATACTAACTATGCGTTTTTTCCGCGGTCCTTTGACGAAATTCGCGATTTTTTAACGAAATTTGTGGGGGTTTTCGAGATTTTTACACAAAATTTGCCGTTTTTTCGCAATCTTTTGACGAAATTTGTAGTTTTTTCGCGATCTTTTGACGAAATTTGCGGGGTTTTTTTTACAATCTTTTGAGGAAATTTGAGGTTTTCAACGATTTTTTGACGAAATTTGCTTTTTTCCGCGATTCTTTGACGAAATTTGCGTTTTTCCCGCGATCCTTTGACGAAATTGGCGATTTTTTGCAAACGATTGACAAAATTTATTTTTTTTCGGCGACCATTTTTCGAAATTCCGGATACTCCCTTCAGAGTACTGTGGAACCTCGATTATCCAGAGTAATGACGGGATGGGTTAAACCGGTTAATCAAAATCCATGGATTTGTAAATTATGTCGCTTATAGTATAAAGAAACAATGTATCATAAATAGACACAGAGTACAAAGAAATATGTAGTTTTAAAAATACTCTGAAACTCGTAATTAACCCGTTGGGAACGAGCGTCATGTATACGTGAAGCATAAGGTTCGCAGAATCCTTGATTATTCCCACCAGTTATGTTTTATTGTAAATTTCGCCTTATTTAATCAGGGCATTTTCTCAAGTAAATTAGGCAAAAATTTCTGTTTTGAAAATAGGTGATTAAAGATTAAAATTACTGTAAAGGACGCTCGTTGCGAATGGGTTAACGAAATGTACTATTCCTTATTTTAAAATTTACATTTACGAATACCGTAAAGCTTTGTATAAAATATTAGGGGCGTCATAAAACTATAAAAAAGAATTATTTTTTTCTATTTTGACCAAAAATACATCACTGTTGAATTTCCGCTTCTATCAGACTAAAATAGTAATTATCACAATAGTAAGAAAATAATAAGAAAAAGAAAAACACTGCTTTATCGGATAGCCGAATATCCGGTTAATCGAAACACGGATAATCTTGGTTCCACTGTAATTGGTAAAATATCAGTTTTATCAGTTATATCAGATTTATAATTTTAAATCTGAATCAGACTACATTCTCAAAGAAATTTGGTTGAGGCGTTTGGGTCATAAAGAGATCTATTAAAGATAGGACGACCATATAGTAGGAAATGCAGGGGGCGGGTTTGCTGCGGATATAGTCTATAGTACACTCGAACTTATAAGAGAAGACCTTAAAAAGAAGAAGAAGAAAAGAAAAAAAAAAGAAACCTCGGAATTAAATTTTATTGTACTTGGCTTCCGACCATATAGGAGGTTTCTTCTAAGGCAGTTTTTGTCGTTTTTATTTTATTTATTTATTTTTGAAGGGAAAAAAACTAGGCTCCAAAATGTTTCTTTCACCCGTGCTTCTTTAAAGAGAAGGGTGGGCCTTGATTAAAGACTGAAATTTAAATAAATATTATAATAAAATAAAAGGTATTAAAGAATTGTAGATTTAAGAAAAATTACCGGTGCTACTCATAGTAGCAGATGTGATAACAAGCTTTCAGAGTCTGTTCATATTCCTCCTCTGCGAAAAGAAGGATATTTTATTGCATATCATTAATAACAGACATTTTATTTACTTATACTAATTTAAAATAAGGATGATAAATGACAGCATAATTTTTAAAGAAAACTTGATGGAAATATGAATTTTTAAAAAAAAGGAAGAAAGAAAGATGCAAGGGCGGATCCAGCCCTCAATTTAAAGAGGGGGGGGGGGTCATGGCTCTTTTTGGGGGGGGAGGGGGCGCACCACTTCATGATAAATTTTTATATTGAAGGCTGTTCCCAAATTAAAACTGACGATCTTTATGGTACTTTCGCGAATTCATTTTCATTTATAAACAGAAAGAATTGCATTAGTATTCGTAAAAATATATAATTTTCAGATTTCATTCAGATCCAAGAAATTGAAGCGTTTCCCATTTTCTTATAAATGCAAAGAATGATTCAGAAATGTTGTCAAGTTAGCATTTTTAGCCAATTTTTAGGACTTGAGAGGCACAGAAATGTCGTCATGAGGGAGCAATTAGTATTCGCGCTCGGAAATTTAGTTTAAAATGCCAAATTTTATGAAATTTTTGGAAACATACTTTGCTTTTATTGAAAATGGAAAACACTTTTTGATCACCTAGTTCCTGAATATGTGCACTTGCAAATTTCTTGAGATTAAAAATACTTTCACGGATGTATCAGTTGCAAATTTCTTGAGATTAAAAATACTTTCACGGATGTATCACTTGCAAATTTCTTGAGATTAAAAATACTTTCACGGATGTATCAGAAATTACCTAATTTTGATTTGAGTAGAGTTTTAACCCCTTTGGGACCAGCGGCTCTTACAGAAATTGTATTTGGTTGACAACACTTTTTAGAAAAAAGTTACCTTTACTTATATCATCATGAAAATGCTCAGTTAAAGAACGCAAGTATATTACTTTTCTTTTTTACTAGTACCAAAAACAAATTCGGTATGAAAATTTTGAAGATGCATGGTCCCGAATGAGTTAAAGAATCAGAGAGATTCGCATTGCTGAACGTAGAGGGGGGGGGGGGGGCATTGAAAGCATTTAAGATATATTTCATTTTTTAAATAATTTTTAGCATTTTTCTGTTGTTCAAGGGGGGGGGGGTCATGACCCCCCTGACATCCCCTTGAATCCGCCATTGGAAAAATGTGAACCAGTTTTCAAATACACATTTTTTGCATTTTTTAATTTGTATCTGTTATGAAATAATACTGTTCCACTTTTATATATGATGTGCGAATCTATATTTTATCTTTATTATAAAATCCTCCAGGACGCAGATGTAATGTAAGATCCACCCCCCCCCCCCAAAAAAAAAGTGAATTTGTTTCCTTTTTTCTTTTCATTTTTTTTTCTTTCTTACTGATTTTAATTATTGAAACAAATTTGGAATTTACAGTTTGTTGATTTTGAATACTGAAACAAATTTGGAAATGGTTTCCGAGACTATTTTCTCTAAATTCTCTGCTTATTTATTCTTTAGACACATAAATAAAGACAAAAATGTAACTTAAAATTTTGACTTTCTTTTATTTGTGCTTTTATCAAAAATGCTTTTTTAAACATAAAATACGGTTTTTAAAAAAGTTTGTCGAGGGAAAATCGCAGGTTTTTTTTTTTTTTTTTTTTTTTTTTTTTTAGCTGTAGTTGTCACTTTTTACTACGATTCTTGTGAAGAAATCGTTGCTTATTTTATTTTTTAAAAATGAATATATGGAAATCGGGGCATTTTGAAAAGAAAAGTGTCGAGATGCCGAGACGTTAAATCTACAACCAGGACTGTCCTGATGTACAAGCATAGTTTTTAAAACCTTGTGCTATGTACACTGGCACAGCGAAATGGAATGAGGTGGGAAAGGGGCGGGGGGATTCAACTATTAAAACTCTTCTCAAAACATACAGTAATGAAAAAATGCATACAAAACACATTTTCTTCAGTATAAAATGAATAATAGCAGGAGTGAGTAATGCTAGTGCTGTTTCTCACTCTTTTTTGTTTTTCTTCAAAGGCTGTTGAATTGGCTCCTTTTGTGAAGCCAACAGATAAATGCTAAATTTTGGGTGGCTTCTTGTGATTTTCATTGCCGGTTTTTACATCAAGACGAAGTATTTACTGAACACTAATTTAGGAACATGTAGAACAAATGAAATTGTTCATCTTATTAGCAATAATAATTCAAAATCCTTCACGAGCAAATTTCCCGTCTGTGCCACTACTGAATAAAATTATTGCTGAATCAATATTTATAAAAAATGTTTAAGGCTGTTCTCAAACCAAAGGAGCTACTTTCTGACGCATTTCTAAATTCATTTTTGTTCGGAAACGCATGAAACTGGCAGGTGTTCTTATTCAGAAATTATGTAATCGAATGGTGTTTCCCATTTTTTGGTAAAGGCAGCAGATCTTTCAGAAAATACAGTCAAAGTGGCGTTTCGAACCGAAATTAAGACGCAGCACTGCAAGAAAGGGAAAAAATTGTCTTCACGTAACAAGAATCGTCTTAAATTCAAGAAGTAATGCCTGATGACAATATAATACTGAAGCTCCCCAAACCTGGCGTATTTGTTTGTTTATCAAAAATTGGAAAACGCTATTTGATTCTAAATTGCTTCATTAGTCAGGCCTGCCAATTTTATGTCTTTCCGTTTAAAAATAAGCCAGATATTGTGTCAGAAAGTTTCGCGTTGTTGAGCAAGGAATTTGATTGCAGCTTACAGCCTTAAAATAAATTAAGAAATATTTCAACAGATATGTTGTTAAAAAAAAATCAATTAAATAGCCTATTAATTACTTAAAATAATTAATTCTATATCCCAAAATACTGAAATAGCTTATTTTCATCAACATAAAAACATCTAATCATATACTAATATAATAATAATATATATTATATAATTGTAAATTATAACTGTAATGCGTTTGCGATAAACGAATAATTACTTCAATAATTATTTTGAATTATTGGATTAAAAACACATTTTTTTTTTCACATTCATGTCTTATTGTTTTTTTTTTAAATAGTCATTAGAATAAATATTAAAATTCATAATTAGCATCAGGAGTAACAGTAAATAATTTGCATCCATCAATAGGCTAGTAGTATCAATATATGTAAAATTCCTGAGAGAAAATAAAAAAATGACATGTTATTTTTTCACGCAAACAGAAAATTCATGAGAAAAAACTTGATTGAAATAAATCAACAAGTGTTTTAGTTATTTATTTTTATGTTTTAAATTATTTCAACTGATCTGGAGAAAAAATTGAAAAAAGAAAGTACATTATTACTTTTTTAGCTTAAAAAATAATCTGCACTTTTTAATAAAATGATGCAAATGCCATGAAAATATGGTAATTAGATGAAAATCATTTAACTACGATTTAAGTTCACTTATCTTAGAATGTATTTTATCAAGATTCGTAACTTTTAAATTCATATATGTAATCAATATTCCTATAAAAGATAAACCCATGAAATTTTACAAAGTATTTTCAGTACAGTCATCCCCGTTTAAACGAATATTGGCAGTTCCATAAATAATATTAGATTAAGCGGGCATTGATTAAACGGGGAATCATAACTGTAATATTTAATGTGTAATAAAAATGCAAAATAACCATCTACGGTGTATTTAATTAACAGCATAATAAATCGTTAATAGAATAACATAAACTAAAATAAATACAAATGTAATATAAAGTAAATACGTATTAATTTAATGTGAGTACATACATTTAAATGGTTTACATCACGCTTAATGTAGATCATTTGAATTTGGTCAAAACTTTGCTACTTCTAATTTGCGTTACTTATACTGCTTTAAAAAATCGTTTAAAGTGGTTTGTTTAAGTGGAATTTTAAAGAAGTAAATATCGAGTTATTTTTCGAATGAGTGCAAAATATCACAATTACCATCTCGAGTCTCGAAGTGACGGCACATTGACATTAAAGCCTGGTTAACAGCAAAAAGTGGTGGTGGGGAGATCAAGGTGGGGAAATCATTTGATCTGTCCATTATACACATGCCGTCCGAAACCATTGCAGGAAGAACTGAAAATTTGTTTTCAGCGTAAAGGAACCGAAAATGACAAAAGGTGGAAGAAAATTCCAGCTGAAACGTGCTTTCCGCGCCTATTTTCAAATGTCGATCTCACAGTTGTTATTCGATTAAGCGAGGACGTTCGTAAAATGTATTTTGTTTAAGCGGGGAAAAATAACATAGAACGAATAGGAATAAATGCGGTTTCGGAGGATTCTATTCGAATAATTCGGGTATTCGATTATCAGTGACCCGATTAAGTGGGGAGGACTGTAATATATTTTTTGAAGTGTGCTCAGAATTTTCCTGTTTTGAGCGAAAATTTTTAAAATATTATTTTTTCAATAAAAATTACTCGTCAAAAAAGCTTTTATTTTTGGTTAAAATTCATCAATTGTTTAAGATAAATATTATCCCTAAACCTGAAGACAAATTCATTTATATTATTTTCTGCACCCTAAAAAAAAAAAAAAAAAAAAAAAATGCGAAGACGTATCAAAAGAATTGATATATTCTTTGAGAAGATATATCAAAAAAATTGATATAATCTTTGAGAAGATATATCGAAAGAATTGATATATTCTGTGAGAAGATATATCAAAGGGCCAAAATTTAATTTTTAAAATTAAATTTTCATTATTAAGTTAAAATTATGTATGCTAAAAGTGATTACAGTAAACATAAATATTTACTCTAATAGGTCTGTTAATTAAAAAGATTTTTAACACTTTATGTTTACTGTAATCACTTTTAGCATTTACATATATTTATTCAATGATAAATAAGTTATTTTTTAGATAGTTCTGCATTTTTTTTTTTTTCAAATTGAATTAGAATTTTTCTATTTTACACATGGAAAATAATATATATATATATATATATATATCACAGATTTATATGACAAACGTAAAGAATTTAAATTCAAAGTTAATACATTTACAAATTTTAAATCTTGTCTACATCATTCTGTTTTTCGAAATATAATACTTAATCATTTATATAGAATAAAATGTTTATGTTCTTCTCCTCTAATTAACAATAATATTAAAAAACTAATTTATGATGCATTAAATCATGGTTTTCCAAAAAAATTCATATATTCATTAATATACAATTAGTATTTTTCTTACATGATCTTTTAAAACAAATTAACACATGCGTAAACAAAATTACAAAAAAATATATAAAATAAAAAAATCTCTATAAAAAAATAAAAAATTGTAAAATAACATAAAAAAATTATTATAGGTTGGATGGGTGGGTAGATGTTAGAGTAGGAGGGTGGTGTTGTCTGGATAATACGCAATGGTTAATTTATATTAAAAAAAAAAAAAAAAAAAAAAATGGGGCTTTTGTATTATTACTATATTTTTGATACGTATTTTATAAGGATGTTGATTTGATATTTTATATGTAATTGGTGAATTTCATTAATTATTAGCTTTATTATTGGTTAATCTTATTTACAATCATTTGTTATAAATTTTAATTTAATAAGGACAATATCATATTAATTACTAATAGTATGCCATTTTTATAGTGATTAATATACATATAAGTATATTTAATATAAATAAAGCTATACTGTATGGATTAAAATTGGGTAATTATATTTATTATTATTCCTCTATTCTTATTAATATTTTAATTTATTTATTTTCACTTAGTGTTATATAATTTATTATCGGTTTATTGTTTTTGAATGTCCCACATTCATACTTTTAGGAATTTTATGGATGTATAAAATAATCCACACACTATATTTGTGCTTTTTAGGTAATTGGAATTTAAGTATCAGTTCACCTTCTTTATACTACCATATGTTTTTTATTTCCTGTTCATTTTATAATTATCTTATATATAATAGTTTTTATTAAAGATTTTTATATTTTTAATAATTATTTATATTAATTATTAATGAATTTATTTTGTTTTATAGCATATAGCTATATGCTATATATTATCGATGTTCTAGAATTATTTAAATTCTTAGTGTAGTTTAAATAAATTTGCTAATAGAATATTTTGTATGCTTTTTAAATTTTATTAACAATAGTTTTTTTTTTTTTTTTTTTTTTTTAAATACATTGTGTGGTTTATATTCAGTTTATAATTATCTATATATAAGGATATGTTTGGTTTTGCTGTTAATAAAACAATTGTTACATTCAATTGCTTACAACTGAAGCAAGTCTTTTGACAATTAAATCATAAAAATAATACTAGATGGTAGCACCACAATTTGTGTTTTTTTTTTTTTCGATAAGTTCTAGATTTACTTATTCCAGCTACATTTCAGTTATAATTTACTACACCAGGGGGAATTTTTAGCTAAATTTTGACGATATTGTTTAACGGTTTTTAATTAATTTAATAGTGCAATTTAATTATGTAATTACTTTCTATTTATATTATTTTATAGTATATTAAAAGTTATTTAACATTTATTTCAATATGTATTAACTGCATCCTATGGTATCAATTACTGTGATTTCTTAACTGTTTTATTAACCTTAATCTTTACGATATGGGTGCCATGTGCGCGTGGATTTATTCTAAAATATTAATCGGTATGGTGTTTATTATTTCATTTTATATCCTATAAATATTTAAATTGTTTTATTGTTTTTTCCATTTCATATTATTTGTTTCTATTCTGTTTTCATTTTTAATCAATTCACTTGATTTTTAATGGTTGTTAGGGCACAGGGGAAAATAACTTTTAGCTTTAGCTTATTTTTCCCACAGAAAACAACCATTTTGCTTATATCATTGAATTCTGTGCCCTTGAAAACGTAATTCAATATATAAGCATTTCCATTATTTGTCGGTGTCCACTTTCTTATTTTTCTTCCATAATAATTCTTATAAATAATTTAATCTTTTTTTTTTTTTTTTTTTTTTTTTTTTTTTTTTTTTAATATATATATATACTTACAGCTTTAATTCATAATATTACGGTTTTTGATGGTGGTAGGTTATGTTTAATTATTGGTTATATATATATATATATATATATATATAAACACACATATCAAGAAAATATTAATAAACTTTTTTTTTTAATATAAATAAATAATTATAATTTTGTAGTCTGGATCTCCTTAAACGGCTGTTTAGTTACTATAAAATAAGGCTATCACTTTAAATAATTTAAGTATATCGAAAATACTTAAATAGTAGCTTTTTTTCTTCTAGAGACATACATCTATCTCCGCATCGTGAATTAAAACGTAAAGCGCATGCAACGAATGAATAATTATTTCAATAACTATTTTGAAATAAACACCCATTGTGACACACTTATGACTTGTTAATTATCATTTAAATAGCCATTTAAAACATCGATTTAAACACTTCATAATCAGTAGTAATCAGTAAGAATAGATAACTATTACTAAGTAACTTTACATCGAAAATAATTAAATAGATTATTTTCTTCCAGAGAAATACCTAATTTTGCGCCATGAATTAAAACGCAAAGCGCATTTAATAAATCAATAATTATTTCAACAACTGTTTTGTAAGAAACACCTATTGTAACATAGTTATGGCTTGTTAATTATTTTATAAACAGCCATTTGAAACACCGATTTAAATACGTCATAATCAATAGTAATCAGCAGGGCCCGACTAGCAAGTTTTTGTGCCCAGGGCACTTTCAATTTTTCGTGCCCCCTTAGATTCGTTGATTTACTGATACTAGTTTTTAGGTGCGTTTGTAATTATATAAATACCTAGCACCTATAGTCGTCGTTTGTTCCGTCTGTTTGTCCGTCCGTCCGCCTATAACAGAGCAAAAACTACCCAACCGAATGGTCTGAAATTTTAAATATATAATTGCTGCAAAATTTTGTCGAGTCATTTCGAATTTTATGAAAATCGGATGTATAGTTTAATTACAGGGACAGTCAAAATTTCAACATTACGACGAATGGGAAAAATTATTTTAAGTGCATTTTAATGATGTTACAGCCTTTCGAACAGAATGAAATTGATATGCACTTATGAAGCGCACTAAAATATACATTCAGTATAATATGCGATGCAAGATTTTTTTATAAAACTAGTTATAGTACGAACGGATCGCATTTGCTACATTTGGCGTGCAATTTCCAACTTGTTTTTACACATTACACACTTATTCGAAAAGTGTCAACTCAAAAAATTAAGTTTTCCGGGAAATTGAAAAACGGTTCCAGGAATAAAAATAAAATGTTTTTTCTATTATTTATTGAAATGCACTTTTAACCATATATTGAGATGTGTTTTTGTCATTTTATCTTAGTAATATCTCAAATATTGCATTTTTACACAATTATGATGTTTTAGATGGAAATTTAGATGGAATTATGAAAACTTTTGTGCCCCTCAGAAATTTTGTGCCCAGGGCACGGGCCCCTGGTGCCCGTGCGATAGTCAGGGCCTGGTAATCAGTAAGAATATATGACTTTACTAAGTAATTTTATATCGAAAATACTTAAACAGCTTACTTTCTCTCACAGGAATATATCAAACTTTGCTTCGTGAATTAAAATGTAAAGCACATGCTATTGCATTAATAATTATTTCAATAACTATTTTGTAAGAAACGCACATTGTAACATAGCAATGGCTTGTTAATTATTTTTTAAATGGTCACTAGAATAACCGATTTAAATACTTCACAATCACTAGTAAACAGTAAGAAATATAATTTTGTACTTACCAAAAGACTAACAGAATCAATGTATAAAAAATTATTTGGACAGTTGATGAAAGTAATATATATATATTATTTTAGAGCTTTCATCGATTCTAAATTATAATCAAATATTACATCAAGAAAATCAACAGCCTAACAAATACAACTTACCTTTATACGAATAAAAATATTAAAATTTGAACAACTTATTTTCAAACTCTTCAGAAATTATAAGATCTAATTGCTAAAATATAAATTGACAATATAATACTGAAGCCCCCCCCCCCCCCAAACCTGGCGTATTTGTTTGTTTACATTAACATATTCGAAATTTCCAAATGTAGGAACAAAATGAATTTTTTTTACTCATAATATGTAGTAACTAAAATCTCATAAAAGTTGCATGTAAGCTGCACGTAAAAAATTATTTAACAGCCATTGAATAAAGTAATACATGGTAGATTTTACTATATTATAGCAATGACGACATTTAATTATAGAAAAATTAATTACTAAGCAAATTTATCTTACATTTATGCCAATAAAAATATTGGACTTACTTGAATAATATATTTTTTAAATTTTCAGAATTTATAAGCTCTGGCGGCTAAAAAATAAATTAACAAAATAATACTGAAGCCTTTAAAACTGGCGTATTTATTAGTTTACATTAACTTATCCGAAGTTACTAAATGTAGGAACAAAATAACAAATTTGATTCATAATATGTAATGACTAAAATCTCATGAAAGTTGCAGAATAAGAAGCAGAGGAAAATTATTTAAACTTCCATTGAATCAAGTGATACATAATATATTTTACTGCGTATAGGGTCTATTATCCTTCTCCAAGATGTTGCTACAGCTTCTCTATGTCTGTATGTAAGGGCTGCAACACCAATCAACACAATGCATAGTCCAATAGTCAAGGTGATATGCGAAGCTGAATAATGATAATGATATTCTTTTAATACAGGAATGCATTGAAGCTCATTGAGTTGAACAGTCGCAATTGTTTTTCCGATAATTGGAGGAAAGCCACTTGAACAATATAATTTTTTTCTGTTTGGAAGCATTATAGATGTAGTCATTAACCATATATACGTACCAATCATGTTACAGTCACATTTAAATGGATTATCCGTTAAATTAATCATGAGGTCAGTGTTGTTTTTAACTTGCTCTAAATTCAGTAAACTTGTATCACTAAAATGCGGTATAAGATTATTTCCAATATCGAAATTTTTCAAATGTTTTAGGCAAGAAATCCGTGGTATATCTTTCAAATGATTAAATCCTAAATATAATTCTTCTAAAGATGGAAGAGAACAAAATTCATCGGGTTCGATTCCAGAAATTTCATTATTTTCCAAATTGAGAACTTTTAAGTGATTTAATGAACTGTTTTTAAATATCTGCGCTAGATTGTTTAAGTAATCTCCGGATTTAACTTTCTCCGTAAAAGCATTCCGAAGGTGAAGTTCTTCAAGGTTTACAAAATTACTAAACATTCTTGGACGAAGATCTTTAAAAACTATGTACAAATCGTTATCATTTAATATTAATTTAGTAACATTGGCTACATTATGAAATGTCCTACCTTTAATGGTCTGAATGTGATTATTTGATAGATCTATAGTATGCAGTTTCTCATATACAATATCCAGTCCAAAAATATTAAGTGGAAGATCTTTGACCTCATTTCCAACGAATATTAAAACTTCAGTTTCTGGCGGCAGTTTTCGAAGCATCATAGTGTTATCAAAGCCGGCATTGGTGCAATTTGTGACATAAGTCAACTTTCGTTTGGGTCCGTAAGGCACATAACCACATTCACAAACATCTTCAAATTCAGCCGGACATTCCGCTGATATAATAACAGATGTAAAAGTTACGAAAACAATAACACACAGGAAGAATGAACTTTGGGAGGAATTATCCATGATGAAGTTATAGAGATATAGGAATCGGTCGAAAGGTAATCCAAGGTTGGGTGAATAGAAATAATTCTCACTTGTAGGAATCGTATATTCCTAAAGAAAGGGTCCCGAACGAAAACATCAGAAAATGGCCTTTTTCACCTGAGACTTTTAACTGATATGTAGTTACTACTGAAAAAGAACCGCTCCCACTGCAAGTGGGAATGAAAACCAATAACAACTAACCAACGATCTGGGCACGAAAAACCTGTTTGGGAAGTTATGTTTAGTGCGAAATTAAATTTAACGGTCGGGAAGCCTGTTGCTCGACCAGCCGTAACCTGTAACTTTTTAAGCTCATTGTATGCTTTTTCTTTTGAAGAATTTCTTTGAAGCGAAAGCATAGTCATGGTTTCTCCAACTTAATATGTACTTTTCACTTGTGATAATGGAGAACTTTTCACCTTTCTTTCATAGAGTATCGTTTTTAAAATTATTGAGATGGCTCAGCTCAAATATCTCTTTTCTATGCAAGCATATATGAATATCCATGTAAAATATGAAAGCAGAAAGAGATCTGTTACCTATTTAATATTTCTTTTTTAAATTCCCTTTTCTTGAAATTAAACAGAATGGTATATATATAAACAAAAATATGTATATATATCATTTTTATGGTCAATTTTTCTTTTGTTAAAAGGGTTTATAATTACAAAAAGTTTGACTATATATATATTTAAAAATTACAATTTATTTTCCACACAAAGTTAAAATATTAAGACAATGTAAATATCGAATAATCAGATATACGTTAAAAGTTATTTTCCCTTTCAAGTTGACTGTAAATTTTATTTTCAGTTGTTTAAAGACCAAGAGAAAAAATGTCAAAAATAATTTAATAAATAGTAATACAATTAATAATATTATAATTAATAATAATAATAATAATAATATATAATTATAGACAAATTTCGATAGAAAACAATTATCTGATAAAGGAAAAGCACATTATTGTTTTTTAATAAATTATTAGGCATTTAAAAGTCTGAGAATTTTTTTACACCAAAAGAAAATATGAAATGTCTTAGACAATATTAAAGGGGTTCGAGCCCATGCCACTTTACTAAAATGCTTTCTTTAATTATCTCGTTTCACAGTGCTTTCAAAATTTTCTGTAGAGTTTTAAAAAACACATCATGCTGTTATTAAAAGTGACACTCCGTTTTTAGACTGCGAATAAGTGTTGAAAATCATAAATAACACGTTCTATATGAACTTAGAAAAATATAAAGTTTTATTCTCATCAATCAGTGATTCTACAACCAAATTTTGTATGTTTTAAATAATAATAATTTCTTTAATCACTTATTATAGTTATATCACATATGAAAAACTCAAAGTAGCATTGTATATATTATTTATGTTAGGAAAACGATCAACTGACCAGCACACTATAAAAAGTGCATGGTGCACTCCAAAAATGTCATAGTACATTTAGAACACGAAGCAGCGTACTCTAAATTGGCTCGATGTAACGCTGTTCTTCAATATACATTTCTAATTATGATGTAAAATATATTCATAAGCTCAAAGAATTTTTTGAAGGAATGAAAATGAAAATAATGAGTAAAACTGTATTAGCTCAGTGTTTCCAAGTTGGGCGATTTTTTAATTCAAAATATCTGCCGCTATTTCAGAAAAGTAATCTTTGCTTTATCTAATGATCTACATACCGTGATTGTATAAACCAAAGATTATTAGTCGGAAAAAAATGGCAGATATTTTTAACAGAAAAATTCCTCAATCTGGCAACACTGTTGAATGTATCAACGTTATATTAATTTGAAATGTATGTATGTAAAAATAATAGAAAATTGTGAAATATTTGAATTTTCGAGGCCGGATTAATATCTCAGGTATATTATTATTATTTTTATTAAATTATTATTATTTTTATTAAATTATTATTATTATTATTATTTTATTTATTTATTATTTCATTTCTATTTATTTATTTATTTATTTCATTTCTATTTATTTATTTTGGCCCATTTTGCCTTCTAGTGCTTCAGTTTAAGAGCGTTTTGAGGGCTTTCCTGCAGTTTCATAAAAATCTTTATAAAACTAATGTTAATTTAAATTTTCTTCCCCTGATTTTTTTCTAATATACACTTCATACCTCTTTATTTGACATACATCTTAAGATACAATTATGTTAAAATTGTTTTTGTCTACAACTGATTTAAGTTGTTTTAGGGAAACGGAAAAATACGGGCAAACCGCTTAGAGGGTTAAAGATATTATACATTTAAATTTGAAAAAAAAAAACAAAAAAAAAAACACATTTTATGTATGTAATTGTTATAGAACCCCAATTGAGAACATAGGTCACTATTCGTTTACACCGTATTCAAATATGGAACATAGCTATAAGTAAGTTAAATAAGAAAAGCAAACTACTGAGAATGAATGAAAGATTAATTTTTAAATTAAAAAACTGATATGAATTAAGCCGAAAATTTATAAATTTGAGTGAAAAAAAATTTCTGTAAAAATGATGAAAAATGTCATTTTTCTGATTTTCTATACGTTTCAGTTTTTTAAAATTGAAATGTGGTTTCTTTCTTTTTTTTTTCACCTGGTTAAGGCAACTTTCTTTTATACCTTGCTAACCTTTTCAAGTCAATACTGATAAAATTTAATTGGTAAAAAATGAATTTTCGATTCGACATGTTCGCAATTCGGAATAGGGAATTCATTTTTAAATTGAAAAACTGATATGAATTAAATTGAAAATTTATAAATTTGAGTGAAAATAAATTCTGTAAAAAATGATGAAAAATGTCATTTTTCTGATTTTCTGCACGTTTCCGTTTTAAAAATTGAAATGTAGTTTCTTTCTTTCTTTTTTTTTCCTGGTTAAGCCAACTTTCTGATATATCTTGCTAATCTTTTCAAGTCCATACTGATAAAATTTAATTGGTAAAAAGTGATTTTTGGATTCGACATGTTCTCAATTTGGAACGTTGGTCTGTAAAAGCTTAATATAGTAAATTAGAGAAAATTAAAGAAATTCTTGAACGAAAATCATTTAACAGATAAATTTAAAATAAACTGAAATAACTTTCTTTGGTATGTATTACAAGTTGTATTACAACAATTAATACAAAGGTTTACGACAATAATACAAGGCAAGAAAAAAAAGTGTATGGCGGAACAATAATCGCTGTCTCTGTATTTTAATTCAGTAAGTGGATTACAACCATGATTTCTTATAAAAAGTCATTTTCACGACGCGTATTATCACTCTGACTGGACAACTTTGATCCACAATTACAAAAATTTCCAGTTAGTATTTTCCAAAAACATTAACTGATTTGCAAAATGCTAGGTAAGCTAGTCTTCCGGTTATTCTTTTTCAATTCTAGAGAATCATAAAATTATAAAATATATAGTACTGTACAGTGAGAAAAATTGCTGAAAAAGTATTTTCTGAAATAAAATTCGCCATTGAATTAACGGAGTGATACATTTGAAAAAAAATCTTTTTACTTAACTCTTCAGATCTGGTGTTTATTCTGGACTATAACAGACGTACACTGTAAAAGAAAAAGTTTTTAAATCTCGCTTTAATATTTCTTAAGGTTTGACAAAATATAACATAATCCCTTCCGAGTTGCCCGCGATTCTGGGAAGCGTTCTTTTATCTTTAGAAACTGCTAAAACCAACAGATTTCCGAAATTTAAATAAGCATTTCTGAAATAATTGTTTTTCTCGCTGCCAGTTATTTTCGGAAACGTTTCCAAATAGTTGTTCTAAATAATGCTCTTTTACAATGTTAATCAGTTTTCTCTATCCGGAATATTGTTTTTTTGGATGCTATTAATTCTCAAGTAAGTATTTTCAGCTAGTACATAACAGAATTTATGCATGCAAGGGCAACAAAATAATGTGAATTTCAGTGTTAATGTTAATTCTAATTATTTTAATGCAAATGTTAATGCTAATTATTTTAATGTTAATGTTAATGCTGTTAATTTATCATTTTTTTTAACATAAAAATATTTATTTGGAAATTGGTAGCATCCAAAAAACCTATATTTCAGGTTCAGAAAACTGAATAATGCACTGTAAAAAGCACTCTGGAACGTTTTCGAAAATTATGGACAGCAAAAGAAACTTTTGTTTCAAACATGCATCTTTAAATCTTGGAAATCTATTGGTTTCTCAGGTTTCTGGAGATAAAGAAATGCTTTTTGGAATCGTTGATAACTTAGGAAGAGGCTATATTATATTTTAGTACTTAAAATCTCAACGCAAGAATCTATATAAATGCTATGTAACGCAACACCCGAACTTCAGGAACAAAACGCGAAACATTTAACTGCATTTAAGAGGTTTTCTTTAAAAAAAATTCCTATTGCAGTGCACGTCGTTCATTATCGAACACCCCTCAAACTCCCTAATTGCGGCGAATAATCCCAGAAATGAATCATAGTTTCGCGTTTTTTAACTTTGAAGATCAAATAACCTTATCAAAGTCAAGGCGTTGAACGTCTGTTTCATTTACCTAACAGTGAAAGCTGGGGAAAATGCAAAAAGTTTTCAAATTAGAGTTCTAAAATATTCTACGGATTTTGATGACTTATTTCTTTCAAAGATCTATTAGTGACGAACTGAATCCCTAAAATGCTGAAAGGCTTTTAGGAGATTTATTGAGGTAGGCTTACGTGACATTTTCATATATTGTATTAACATGAAGTTTAAAGAACAAATTTGTTTAATTATGTTGAGTTAATAAATTAGGAATTTTCACATGATCATGCAATACTGTTTTTTTTTAACCGAGTACTTAAATATGTGTTTCAAATGATAAAATACAAAATACTTGTCTTTGAAATTTTTAATCAAATATATGACGTATTAATCGTATGTTTGATGTATATTTTAGCAAATAATAAAGTCACATAATCACTGGATTATTCAATCTCTTACATAATTGAAGCTCTAAAAATTCTTGTACAGATAGAAATCACTTAAATTTAAAATGGATTTAACAAAACTGGCATTTTCCCATTCAGTCGGTGTGCTGTTCCAGAATCGTATTTCGATCCAAATGCTTTCCAGTGCTATAAAAAATTCAAATCTGGAAAGATGAATTAAATAAATACTGTTAGACGAGATATACCCATCAATGAATTGGCTGATATGACAGCTTAGGTATTAGCGATGATTTTTGTTTTAACATGTTTCCTACCAATAAATCAATTTTTACCGATGATTTTCATGTTAATAAATCAACTATTAACCCTTTGACTACAGCTCACGACAATATAGTGTCAGTGGACTTTTTTTCTTAATTTTATTCGTATCACTTTTTGAAAAATAATCTCAGCCGTAGGCATTATATATTAGAATTTTTTCAAGCGAAATGCACCACAAAGAATTATTTCGTAAACATTAGTAGGATTGAATTTAAAAATAGTCGCCAGTGCTGGCTCGTACTCAAAGGGTTAATGGTGATCTTTCTCTTAAGGAGACAATATTGCTCCGCATTTGGACTTTTCACATGATTTAATAACGATGAATATTGAGGATTTAACAACTAATACTGACTGCTCTTCGAGCACAAGTTTTTAAATTGAGCACTATGAAGGGAGTAATACAACTTCTCCAATACTGTGTGCCTGTCCAAACAAATTTAACATTGGTTAGGAATATAAGAGATGAAGATTTTGAAGTTTTGCAAACAGTAAATGCATTTTCTGCAAAACGAACAAAAGCATGTCAGATTCCATTGGAGAGAGTCTTGAGTGAAAAACAAAAATTTCACAGTTACAAATAACTCTTCCTTATGCTAATCCATCTCATTATTTTGAAAGCTATTTGTTTCACGAACAAATTAAAATAGAAAGAAGAATTAACAACAAGCTCGAAAAAGCAAAAACAGCATTATAAAAACAGATTTAAGAAAAAACTCTAATTCAGTCGTTAAAACCACCTGGAAGTAAAGGTACAGCAGAAACAGAAGATATGAAGAAGCCTAAATCTCAAAATTATCTACATTTAGTTCCTTACCCTCCAGAAATAAATAAATAAATAAATAAAAATATTGAGGTTTACATGGAACGGGGGACAAAAATAAAAAATGATTTAAAGGCATAAACTGAAAAGCAAACTATTTTTTTGTTCAAAATATATAACATTATCATTGCTTTGGTAAAATTTACGTTGTTTGGACCATTCATTAGTTATTTACTTCTTGTTTTATACATGGTCAAAGTTAAAAGTGTCTAAAGTAAGAATGGTAAAGCATTCATTCCTTAATTATAACATATTCAGTATCAGGTATCTCAACGTTGTTAATTTATTATTAAATTATTTATACATTAAGTAGTTCAATAAGCGTTTCAACTTTCAATTTTATGTTTTCAACTCTTTATTAACCCATTAAAGACTGACGTTGCGTTTTCGAAACGTTATGTTTGTGACTTTTTTTTATTTTATTGTGAATATTTTTTTCAACAATTTTATTATCATATATTGCATCTATGAAATTTATTAAAAAGTAAAAAAATTGTTAATTGACTCGAGGTGTAAAAGATTAGAAATGTGAATGAAGAAGTACGGAATGTTTTGAAATTTTTTTTATCGATAAATTTCTGATTGTGTTCATTGATGCACTTAAAGAAAAAAAAAAAAATCAGGAATTCAAGATATGGATATTGAAGCTAACTATGTGTAGTATATGTAAATGTATCACTACATAATGCTTTAAAATTTTTGATATGGCAAAAATCTAGTTTATTTGTACTGACGTTGCATTTTCCCAGCATTATCATATCTCGCATAAAAATAACAAAAAAATTGTAATAGCGCTTTTTTTTCTATTAATTAGTCATTAATATGTATAAAATAAAATTTTATTTCATTTATGTCAAGTATAAGAAGGTGCGGTCCTTAATGGTTTAAGTATTTCAAAATTTGATTGAAATTAAATGAATATTTTAAGATGAATTGTCACATTTAGGTACTTTGGACGTTTCCTTTAGATTTTAACTACTGTAAATACGACAATAGTAAATTGCTTGCTTATATTACAGATAATGATTCAATTTCTCAAAAACAAGCTTGTTTTGAATTAAAGGTATAGCTTTGAATCATTTTCTGCTTAATAAAATATATACTATTTATTTAGTAAAATACCAAATATACCCTAAATGCGACAAAACTATGAGCAATCTCGTCTAATTTGTAGACGCAATGAGGTTGTCTCCTCCTATCATTGACCAAAAGCTAATTCCTGAACAGTTTTAGAGGTATACATCCGATTGTAGGCAAATTTCGAATACAGATCACTATCGCATTAAAAACCATTTACGCCAATAAAGTTATTTTTGTAAAAGTACAATGCCATACATTTACAAAAGTGCATACCACCATATTTTACATTTAAAAAAAAAACTTCCTCCATTCTCTAACAAGCAGAACATTAATAATAATAAAAATCGTTTATGTACGATCAAAACTTACATTCTAAAATTGGGAGGAGTGAAAAGTTCACTCTTTTACAGGCAGAAGAGTGACAGGCAGTTTCACTCTTTTTGGAGGGAATTTTATAAAAATACCCTTCTTAAAGTGTGGAATTTTCTACCCCCTAGAAGGGAGTGAAATATTTCACTCCATTGTCGAGGGTGAAATATCTCACTTCGCTGACGAGAGTGAAAGCCTGACATTATACACTTTAAAAAATTTCCGTTCAACTTTGAAACAATATATGGAGTAAAATAATGAAAAGCACCAAAAGATGTCACTTCGTAATTTTCAAAAACCCCATTTCATAATGTAACCTTGGAAATTACGCGGATTTGGTACTAAAACGCACTCCTTTTCAAGAGTGAATAGTCACTCCTCTGAAAGAGTGACTATTCACTCCTGCTTAGAATGAATATTCACTCTAATCAGGAGTGAGTATTGTATGTATTGGTATTACTCCTCAGCCAATCAGAACAGTCTTGTCTACGAAACATTTTTTTAAGATTAGAGAAAGACTTCCGCCATTTTAGGGTTAAAATATACGGATATTATTAAAGTGATTATTTATGGAACTTTTTATAAAGTAAAATATAAATAATTCATAAAGGATACAGAATGATAGAACTTTCTCAAAGAGCATTCGAAACACTTCTGCGGTTTCAAACAAAAAAATGTCTATTACTGTTAAGTCTACAGTTTTTAACATGCGCGTGAAAAGTATCTTCAAAGTTGAATCATATATGCATTGCTTGCTTTATAATTTTCACTCCCGTCTTGAGTCTGTCATGGCTGATAATTATACACAGTGAAGTTCATAGTAATAAATAGTGTTTCATTTGGTCCAATACAGCTCAAATCAACGGGTAATGTTGAAAAATTCCGAAGGAAGAAACGAAATTTTTGGAATATAGATAGTTTCGGTCTGGCCGAATTTGTGGCAGCCTTTTCGTTGGAAACGAATTTTCGGTGAAACTCAGATTTTGAGGCGAAAACGAAACCAAATTTTCGGTCGATCTCTAATGGTATGTATCGGTATTACTCATCAGCGAATCAGAACAGCAAGTCTATGATGTTGTTTTTTTTAAGATAAGAGAAAGGCGTCTGCCGTTTTAGGATTAAATTTACGGGTATTATTAAAGTGATTATTTATGGAACGTAAAGGTAAGTCTTATTTAATTTTAATCTTTTATTCCTGTAGATTTTGTATGTTATGATTATGAGTTAAATAGCTTTATGTTAGGGTAAGTCTAGGAGAGATGGCCATAGAGGAGAGATGGCCAGTCTAAATATTTCAAAAACTACATCATAAATTGCCACTTAAACTTTGTTTGTAGGTAATAGTTCGACGAGTTCATTCATTGCGACGTACAGCTGTGTTTTTCGATTATAAAAAGTAAATGTAATTTTAATGTTTATTTAATTTAGTGGTTGAATATTTTTGTTGAGTTGGGTAACTGAATGTTTTGCAATACGTACGTTACATTTTTTTTTTTTTTTTTTTTTTTTTTTTTTTTTTTTTTTTACTATACGGACTTTTAAGGCACTTATATAATCCAATCTTTGCTTTAAAGACTAAAATAAAAACTTACAATGGCGGAGTGACGCTTTAATTTGGATGGCAATCTGTCCTTTAATTTGAGGATAGATGGCCACATCAAATCGAGGAAAGATGACCACCTTTAATCAATATTTCAAAATTATATGAAGTGAGGATTTTAAATAAAAGTAACTATATTAAAAATAATTTTTATTTTTAGAATTATATTAATCGATATAATTGTTTAAATTTTAACTAATATAAATAGTTCAATAATAATAATATAATAGGGGCTAACGATGTATTTTTTTTTCAGAAAATATTGAAAAATGTCTGAAACTTTCATCCCAGAAACAGATAAAGTTGATAAAGAAATTTAAATCGTGAAAAGGCTAAAATAAATTCGAGGAAAAAAAAGATAAAATCCCGACACTTTCAGCAACAAAGCAGATAAGATGCATTTGAAATTATCAGATTCCACAGATTCCGAGGGAATAGAATTGGATGAGGATCATTCTGTTGGTTGTGGAGAAAAATATAATACCGCAATCAAAAAGCATGACTGGATACAATGCATAAGGTGCCTGAAGCGTTACCATAAAACGTATACAAACTATGAAGATCTTAGTCAAAATTGCAGTAAATTTTTACGAAAAGGGAAGGATTGAAATTACACTTCAAATTTCGCTCATTCGAATTTTATTCACTCATTTTCCGTGCTATAATTGACCTTTACAAATTGCTATATGTTTTTCATGATTAACTATATGAAATGTGTTATTTTTTGCTATTTTAACTTCATTTTTTCTTTCTTGTATTGGATAGCCATCTCTCCTCGGCTTGAAAGAGAGATGGCTATTTACCATTTTAATTTCGTTTCCCACTTTTTGTTCTCAGTATTTAATTATTTTTTGCCCAAAATATGTTGAATATATGCATAAGAATTTTAAATATGCATAAATATTTCTTTTATTTGGATCCTAAGAACTTTTATTTCAATCTTTAAAAACTATGGCCATTTATCCAAGAGTTACCCTATTTAGAAAAAGATCGATCTGGCATTGCTTTCCTGATTTCAGAAGCGATTGTCTGTTAAATTACTTTTTCATATAGTGGTTTGGAATATAATTGTTTTAATAATTGAATAACAAACAATGCTTAGCAAAAAATAATCAGGCGTTCATTCATTTGGCATTTGTGAATTAAAAAAAAAATAATGTAAATGTTTTATTCTTCCTATTCGATGCTGTGATGTAAAACATTTTAATTTGCCATCGCTCGAATACAGAAACAAAACGTGGTATAATATATCATACTTGAAATGAGGATACACACATATCTTGATTCATGATGCTGAAGCATGATGATTCATGCAGATTACAATAAACATTAATTTGTAGTGATTTGAGATTTGTTGGAAAACTGTTGAGATAGTGTGCTGTTGGATTTTTTTCGGTTTTTTACTCTTTTCTGCTTATAAACGCTTACAGTATTTATCGTTGCTTAATAGTACAATGATAAAATACTAATTATTATTTTTAGTGTTTCTCAAATTGGTATATTTAGTTTTTTAATTGTATGTAAGCATTTTTCTACTGTTTATGATTTTAAACAAAGCATTTAATTATAGACATTCCGAATCAGTTATTAATTTTTTTTCTATTGTAAACTCATGTTCTACTCTTACAATACACGTAATTATGGGCACTAAAAATAAAACATGATATTTAAGCATTGAAATAAAGTGTTTTTTACGCCTGATATGAAGTTTATAGATAAAACTCTTTTAGTATATTTTTTAAATGTTCATAGTATCACTTATATAATATAAGATTGAATATATTTTAAAGAGATAAATAACTACTTTTTACATTAAAAATGTTTTTCAAACCAGAAGAACAGTACATATGCAGTCATTTCTTTCCCTTTTATATTTCCTTATTTTTTCTATTTCCTAGATCAATTTTTTCCTATAAAACATACGAAATCTATTTAGCTCATATTCCCAAAATACAATATATACGGGAATAAAAAATTTAAATATGGCTTATCATCTCGTTCCATAAATAAGTGTTGTATTAATATCCGTTTTTCAGCAATAGCGGAAGAAAATACGAAATCATGATTAAGTTGCGGGGTATGTTTAAAAGGAAAATATAAACATATTCCAGAGAATATAAAATCTAGACTCCATGTTCATATTTAATAAAACAATGACAAATCACAACACAAACAAATATTACACATTCTTAAAAAATATTTTAGAACAATAGGATTCTGCCAACTTTTCTTTCCAACAAATTACTAAATAATAATAATAAAAAAAAAAAACTATGTAATTGCATGTATAGACAAATCCCCAAATAATTATGCAATCATCTGCAAATTGAAAATGCAAATAATGAAATTGCATCTTTCATCATATTCAAAATAAAAGTTTCCTTTGCTAGTTCACATAATGCGAAATTAATTACTAACATAGTCAGAAGCGTAAAATGCTAGATTCGAGTCACCAATATTTTATTCTATTTAAAGATTATTTTCAGAAAAATTATTTTTAATTGATTAATTTAGTTATTATTTTTTTCTGTAGAAGACATTTTTTTAGTTCCCACACATTCCTATATAAACAAAATGCGTAAAGGTTTTTCAGGGGTCATAAAATGTATGTTTAAAAACTAATAATTTACGTAATAATTGACAGAATAACAATTAATCTGTCAGTAGAGGAGCTGCCTAGATAATTTCGAAAATAAATACATTAATTAAGCAAAATTACCTCATCTTTAACACTTTTAAACATAGTTGAAAAGTGTTTATGACTTCGGTTTGTCTGCCTGCCGTCTGTCTGTCTGTCCACACTCTAACTGACATAAAATTACTCGGATTGCCATGTAATTAATATATGTTATTGTGATTTACTGTGGCATGTTCTGCTATTGCAAATGAAGTGTGTAGCATTTATAGATAGTTTACAGAGGCACTCAAAACAATCCAGTTACATTATGGTCTATGGGGGAAAATAGTTTGCGGCGCATTTAGTGATGTTACACTATTTCAAGTATAATAAAATTGATATGCATTTCTGAGGAGCACTAAAGTATGCATTCTGTAGAATATGGAGCTTAAAACATTTATCATTCACTTAAAGGGTTGCACAAAGGAATTTGGTTACATTATGTCCTAACGGAATAATTGTTTGCAGCGCATTTTAATAATTGTACACTATTTCAAACATAATAAAATTATACATCAATGAGATGCAGTAGAAGATTTTTACTGTAGAATATGACGTGCAAAACAGTTATCATTCGTTTACAGGGACACACAAATAATTCAGTTACAGTACAGTCTATAAGCCATAAATGCTGGAACATTTTTTTAAAAAATCCGGGTAGGTATGTAAAGTAAAGTAGCATGTCCGGAACATGCGTGTTACAGGTAAATATTAATAATAAAAAAATAATTCAGCATAAAATAATATAAAGCACTAAATTTCAGCCTTTAAGACAACGTTATACGAAAATTGTGTACTAAAAATACTACCTTGTTATTATTTCTTATTTAAATGTTCTATGTGTACTATGCAAAATCATTATAAGTAAAAATGTAGAAGAAAATAAAAAAGTTAGAGATATAAAATATCAAGGGGATGGTAAGGAAAATTAAACTCGCAAGTTTAACTTTGTTCTTCAGTTAAATAAAATATTATTAAAAATCATCGCTGCTTACCATTTTTTCTTTATTTTGAATGATTAAGTCATTCTTCTATAAGTTTAAAATTTAATTTTATTAAGTTTAATTTCACCAGATTTTTGTTCCTGAAAGTTATGTGAAATACCTCATGCCTGTGTAAGCACTTTGCCTGTACTTTTGATTTACATGAAAACAACTTAAATTAGGTTTCCTGTAGACAAAATATTTTTATTAGAATTATCTTTTAAAAAAATATTTCAGATAAAGTGATATTTAAGGTATTAAACAACAGCAACAAAAACGTTAACCTGAGAGTATGAACATCAGGTTAAATTTCATGAGCTTTTTTTATAAAATGCAGGAACATTTTCGAATACGCCCCCTAAATATTTTTCAAGCTACGATTTTGAGTACATCTCTGATCTTGAAAAAAAAAATGTAGTAAAACTTTTCATAAATTACATAAACTGATTAAACGTAAGAGAAAGATGAACTATCATTTTTTTGCCAGGTGTTTTTGTTTCCCCCCCCCCCCCCCACTGAACTCCCCGGTTTTAGTTTAGATTTTATTTTTTCGTTCATGTGTTTAAAATTTATTTTAAACGGAAGCATCAGGGGAGGGGGAGGGGGGGGGGGAGCGGAAGAATCTCCTGGAGAAAAATGAAATTGTTCAAATTAACTATTTTGAAATGGGCCGGTACAAATTTATTTTTTAATATTAACTATCTCTTAACTGTTAACCCTTTATATCCTAAATTATGAATTCGTGAAAATTTCATCTTCTAAAGCCTTTTTCGTGAATTTTTGAAACAACATTGGAAGATTTACACAATCATTTAATAAATTTTAGAAGCAATTTTCAAATTAAAATTAATTAAATTTGAATTTATAGGGATTTTGTGCAATATTTATAACTCCACTTAAATGTTTTATTTAAATTTTCTTTTTTTAGTATTTTGTAGAATTAGGAAATGTATAAATATAATGTTCTTACAATAGAAGTATAGAAATATTTCCGAATTGAACCCGTCCCCTCCCCAACCTTTCAACGCCAGAAAGCTGAAAAGATGCAAAGGCAAAAAGAAATCATCCTTTAAAAAATATTTTTGCTTTGTGCACCAATAATGCTTTTGGAACAAGATAAAGTAAAGTATCTATAACTCATTCTAAACTGTATTACTACTAATCGATGTATTAAATGAATTTTATAACAAGTTATTTTAATGGTACTTTAAAGTAACGTCGGGGCATAAAGGGTTAAATCCCTGTATTACTTTCTGAGTTTATAGGTGTAAAAAATTATCTTGCACGGGAAGTTCTGAAAAAAGAATTTCATGTTTATATTCTCCGTTTTCAAATATGCAGTTAGTATTTCGGAGCGGACTACAGATATCTGGGATATCTGTTCCAAAACCTTGCCCTTTCTTTGATTTCGTTTTGCCAGCTGCCATGCTGATGGCTTCTGAATTTCTAAATCAAGGCCCGGTATTAACTAGTTATACATAAGGATAGTGTGGATGTGGAAAATACAGCAACAAAAGTAGAAAGAAATACATAACAACAAATAAAGAAAATATGTATACTGTATATACTTGCGTATAAGTCGAAGAAATTTAGAGAAAATTTGGTAGTTGAAATGGGGGTCGACTTATACACGAGTTAGAAAAAAAATAACAGATAATTCGCGAATGCGCAAGTCTTTTAAGTAATCACACTTCACACATGAGTCTACGTTGGAGAAAATGATAAAAGTGGACAATGATCGATTCCCTGTGATTGACAAAAAAAAAAGCTTAACAATAATGTCGCTGTAATTGTTCTGCACCCATTTTCTCTTGGGATAACATTCCTTTCACCATTTTAATCCCCTTTTTAAAAAGAGTTCAACTTGAGAATGCTTCTATAAAAGATTAGATATCTCTCTCAAAAGTCCTTTAATACAAAGTACTATATTTTAGCAGTCCAAAAAGCTGTTTACACTTGTAAATAAGGCTTAAATAGACTTTTGAAAGAATTTTTTTACTTTTTAAGTATCATTAAATTGATGTGAATAGGTTTCAAAATGATTTAAGCTTCTTCGGTTTTACATAATTATACAGATTTAAAACGATGAATAAAAAAGAAGTCTGATAAACGTAAAAAAGTTTACTAATTTAATGAAAATTCATTATTATTTTTTTTAAATCCTCGATTACAAATCACTTTTCAACATAATACTTCCAGATATGTGGTTCGACTTATACACGAAAATGAATTTTTTTTTTTTAATTTTGCTTAAGAATTGGGGGAGGTCGACTTATGCACGAGTCGACTTATGCACGAGTCGACTTATACACAAGTATATACGATATATATACTGATAAGAATTTGGCGTGATATCCTCTGTAATTTGTTGCACACCCCTTACTTAGAAATAATTCATACTTACCCAGGTGGACTATTTCTGAGACTTTACGCCATACTTCACTGCCGCCGTTTCATTCATGATATTGTGTATCCCACTTCCAAAAAAAAAAAAAAAATCTCTTTCCGGTACTTGTCTTCCAGCGATCCATACCTGACCTTGCTTTTCCCCCAACTCTTTGGCCTCTATCCTCCAATGATATGCATTGCATTCAAAGAGATCGAAGTTCTCCAAGAAGCGAACTAAAATTATTTGTCAAACGAAGTTCAACTTATTAATAGATAGTTAAAAACTTTACAAATACATTATGAAAGGGGACAGTGGACTTAGAAAATCACGAAATTCCACTAAAAAATAAATTTTTATTTTTATCTGGTGAATTATGAAAGTATATGCTTAAATTCACCTGATGTAAATAAAAGTATTTTTTTCAATTCTCAGGCTTATTCGCAGAGATATAAGCTTTATATTTGTAAGCAAACTATATATTTAAACAGTAGTTTATATTCAAAATGATGCCTGTATCCTCCAATGATATGCATTCAAAGAGATCGAAATTCTCCAAGAAACGAACAAAAATCATTTGTCAAACGAGGTTCAACTTATTAATAGATGGCTAAAAACTTTACAAATACACTACCTGTTTAACCCGTTCTACGCACGGGAGTTCATGTTCAATAACTATTTAAGACTTTGTAAAAAACTATACAACGTAGGGTTGTGTATAACTGTATATATTAGAAAAGTGTAATCGGGTATGCCATGAAAGATCATAGAGATATGGAACCTAAATAATATCAAATATAGCTATTCGTATAACTCTTTTTTTAATATTATCCTAATCTCTTTATGATGAACTTAATTCGGTACTGACAATAAAAGCAGTGCATAGTTAAACTTCATTTGGCATTTCATGAAACTAAATTCAGCGTAGTAATAACTTTAATTTCTACAGTGTAGCTAAAACAAAACCTTTGTTCAAAGTTTAAATTTGCATTGTGCTAAGCGCGCTTCAAATTGAGGTCTCAGAGTTGCAACGCCGCCATGGTCAGTGCCGCGTTTTTCCAGATAGGTGTTTAATTAACTTTTAAAATCACTCGAAGCGTATTGAGAGATACAATCAATGCAAACTATCGCGAATCCCACAGTATTTACGCGATTCATTCTAATTAAATCTTTCGAGGGCGATGCCCTTAAAAAACGGACATTTAATTTTCATTCCAAAACAGACAAACGGCACCAAGAATATTTAATTAAAATTTTCCTTTTATCATGTACGTGAAAATAAGCAAGTTCGCATTTTCTAATAAATTCGTTTATAAATTCTGGTGTCAGTTCATTATTTCATAAGTTAATAAATAGAATTACTCCGTGCCAGAAAGGATTAAGTGGTCGCAGGACTCTTCAAGCTTCAAAATTTAAGAAATTTAAATTTTTTTAGATGTTAAACTCCTATCTTTTCTGAATATTTTGATATAATTGCTTCCTTGATATTCCCATTAGGACAGAAGTTTTGGCTTTTAGAATTATACCCGCTCAATAGCTGAAGCGGCGTTTCCGAAACTTTAAAGTCATTATTTTCCAAATAGCGTGTTTTGGTCATAACGCGCAGGATACCTCAAAAACTTCTGAATATTTTTTCATGAAATTTTCAAAACATATATTTCATGTTAGTCTGTATAAACTGAACCTAAAATTTCCTTTTTATTGTTCAAAAAAATATTTTTTTAGGTGATTTTACTGTTGAAATTTTCAAAATTTTGTATTAGCTAAATGCAACATTGCATTAAAAATATAAAAATGCTTTAAATACAAATTTATTTAAGTTCAGAGAAATTATTACAATCTGAAGTATAAGTAAGCACCAAAATGTTCATTCTAGTTGCAATATTTATTTTGTAATCCAGTGCGTAAACTGATATGCCAATTTTTTGTTCGACAAATGTCTAACAGTTTCGAGCCCCCTATAAATACTAATTCTGTATCTTGCAATTTTTTAAATACATGAAACGAATGAACATACTTATATCTTTCATCCCAATTAAAACTGTGTTTTAAAATCATATACATTTTAAGACATTAAATGTTGAAAATGGTCTTTTTTTCATTTTTTCCACTTTTTAGAGTCCCGAGACCCCTTAAATTAGTATGTTTTTAACAATTTGACGTTTATTGCTTTTATACTGTTACTGGACATTACATCACACATATGTATCATTAAAAGTTGTTAATTAGGCATAGAGTACGCCGCCCCTGTCCTTGTGTATGTCCAAACTGACCGTACCTTTAAGGGTTAATATCTCGGCTAATTACCGATGACTTTTTTTCGAAAATCATTATCAACATTGCTTTTATTCTTCTGCAACGATAGGTATATTCAGAGATGCTCAACAATTTTTCTGAATGCCCGTAAATCGAAATTTGTGTATAACAGAAAAAATCTAATTACTCAAAGCTATGTGACCTAGGGTAATCGCTATAATTTTCCGGCAAGGTTTATATTAACGTCTACTACCTCTAAATTTTTCATAATTTTAGTTTCAGTAGATTCGGAATTAGATGGGGGGGGGGGGGACATATCTTTGCCCTACATTTTCAACAATATCTTTGTAAATATAATACCTAAAATTAAAAGGAATGTATTTTTGAGTTCAGCGTTACAAAATCTTTCACAGGATACCCCACATGATATACAAAGAAAAGATTTTTTTTTCAAGTAGCATAATTAGCCCCTCTACTTTTTTACTAAATATATTTATGAATGTTTCTTAATCTGAAAATATGTGGGTCAATAGTCTTTATTACTTCCCGGAATTTGAACTTAACACGTTCCATAGTTTACGAGTAAAATGGCTGTGACAGACAGACACGGGAAAGATCTTATAATGGTTCCGTTTTTACTTTTTAAGTACGGATTATTCACAGAGATATAAGCTTTTATATTTGTAAGCAAACTATATATTTAAACAGTAGTTTATACTCAAAATGATGTCTGTATCCTCCAATGATATGCATTCAAAGAGATCGAAGTTCTCCAAGAAACGAACAAGAATCATTTGTCAAACGAAGTTCAAGTTATTAATAGATGGTTAAAAACTTTACGAATATACATTATGAAACGGGACAGTGGACTTTGAAAATCACGAAATTCGACTAAAAAATAAATTTTTATTTTTATCTGGTGAATTATGAAAGTAAATGCTCAAATTCACCTGATGTAAAAAGTACTTTTTCAATTCTCAGGCTTATTCGCAGAGATATAAGCTTTTATATTTGTAAGCAAACTATATGTTTAAACAGTAGTTTATAGGGCAATTCCACAGGAGATTGTTTTTTTTTTTTTTTTTTTTTTTTTTTTTTGGGGGGGGGGGGGGATAAAATTTATTATATGTTTACTTTAAGGGTATGATTGGAAAACTAGATATTTTTATGTTTTATAATAAAATCCTAATAAAAAGGCATTGTAAATCACTTTTAAAAACTAAGTTAAGTATCATTATTGTCTTTGTAAAATCATAATGTTACGGCAATTACACAATAAAAGTTACGGCAGTTACACATACATGTAAATGCCATTTTTTTTCCCTTTTTTATTATTCAGACATTAATTAAACAAGTTACCGTTATAATTTGGCATTACTTAGTGTTTTTGAGAACATTAAATCACTTTTTAATAGTTTTAATAATTTTTACATTTCATTGAAGGCAGGAAAAATGTTTGTATATTTTATGTTACGTCAGTTACCGAATTTTGAATTGCAATTTTTGGGACTCAAAGAGAGATTGAAATAATCTGCAGGTATTTGGGTATTAAGTCCTTAGTAAGAAATACTTTAAATTGTAAAAATTTGTTCTAGCTTTATTAGTAAATTTTCTACATAGTTTTGAAAACAAAATTCGCTGATCAAATGTAACGTCAGTTACGATGGAATTAAAATGCTGTTTTCTCAAAATTGAAAATTTCGCACATTTCTCAATTTTGAAACATCCCATGCGCATTCCTAATAATCTGTTTCTTTAAAAATTTATACTATATATCCTTTATACAATAATAAATAAATGTTAGCATAAAAATTGCATTTCAGGGTTATTTTAGTGCTGATATTTATGAAATATATAAATATATAAATGATATTTATTATGAAATATATAGCCACATTTTTTAGAAAAAAAAAAAGGCATAATTATAAAAATGTTTTTTTTTTCTTCTTTCGACTTTCGGGAATAAAAATCTGGTGAAATTAAACTTGCTAAAATAACATTTTAATCTGATAGACGAATGCCTTAATGATTCAAAATAAAGAAAAAATGGTCAGCAGCGAAATTTTTTTTATTTAACTGAAGTTTAAGTTAAACTTGCGAGTTTAATTTTCCTTACTATTTTACCCCTATAACTTTTTATTTTCTTTTAAATTTTTACTTATAATGAATTTGCATAGTACTCACAGGACATTCAAATAAGAAATAATAACAATGTAGTACTTTTAATACAAAATTTTTGTATAACATTGTCTTAAAGGGTTGTTAAAGAAGAGACGGTAAGGTAAAGAAAGGGGATGGTAATTGGAAAAAAGATACGAAATGGTAAAAAAAGGGATTGTAACGATGGAACGGTAAGGAAAATTACCACATATTTTTAGGAAAATCATGTTAAGACTAAGTGATAGCCACAATATTCATTGATTTTTAGAAACAGTTGTTAACATTGGATTAAATTAAATTTTTTTTTAGTTTACCTCGAAAAGTGCAGGAATAAACCTTGGGGACGGCGAGACTACCAATAAAGCCACGATGCTTGAAATTGATATTTAAATGCTGATTTAAATTCTACTGTAAATTTCCTGCCAAAGAATTTTAAACATTATTTCTCTAGCATACTTCTGCATAAGAAAAAACTTGAAAAAAAATCTGTGGCTGCATCTGAAATGATTTTCTGTACAATTTTAGAAGAGGGATGGTAAGTAATCTAAAACCCAGGGACAGAGTTTAAAAAATAATAACAACCCTAAAAATGTGTGCAGGTTAATTTTTAGCTACATATTTATATAAAACAATAATTCCAGTTTCAGAAAAAAATTACATCGAATTATTTTTATTGAAACAATTTTATCCAGACAGCTCCAAACTTAAAAATCAGCATCAGGGACACGGGACGGTATAGGAGTTTTACAGGTGTTTGGACCCCCAACATCGTCCATAACTTATTTATCTCTTTAATATTGTCGTGCAATCATGCAATGGGATGTTCCCCAGTATATGAAATAAAAAAAAAAAACACAAAAAAGTGTATTAAAATAAAAATTATTATTCAGGGACATGAAAGTCAAAAGATTGTGAGAATGCCCCTTATACATTCAGTGAACTTTTACAATTCCTACCAACATCCTGCCAACTAGTAATTTATGAAAAGTATCTCATAACTATATATTGTCATATTTTATGTCAAAGAAATGCGCATGGAACATTTTCAAATATGTCAATTTTTTGTGGTATTTAAGTATTCAAAATACAGTAACTGAAAATATTTTTAATATTTTAATATTTTAGCTTGTTTTTAACAAATTTGTCAAATTCCAACTGAATTCATTAAAAATTTTAAAAATTAATTTTTAAAGTCTACTTTCGTCCTAATGTAACCTTAAATTTAGATGACTAGAAACGTAGAAACTAGACAAATATAGGGTTATAGAATAATACATTTAATATGTTAAATTTAGATAAAATAAAACCTATTTGAAGTTAGTGTTTTTAATTTCAGTTACACCTAATTCTGTTTTTACAGTATACATAAGCTTTCTTTAAAAGAAAAAAAAGTGTAAAAAATACATTTATCATTTATCTATAAAGATGTAGAAGATTTATTTCAAAAGCATGGCTGCGAACCTTGCGAGGTTTTTTTTTTTTTTTTTTTTTTTTTTTCCAAGTCAAATAAACAGTTTGAACCAGAGAGCTTATTTATTAAAATGTGTCCTTTTTTTTATAAAGTAAAATGTTTTATTCATAATATATTTAACTTGCTAAAAAGTGGAAGGTTGTCAGCTATGCAAAACTAAAAATTCAATAAAAATAACGCAATAAACCATATGAAAATTCTCTTTGTAATTTTTCCTTTTTTGCGTGCTACACATTTATAAAGACTACTATCCAGGAGAAAAAACTGCACCACCCCATACTATTTTATCATCAAATATACGAGATGTACCTCCCTATTGGGATTTATGTCTACTTTCCGATTTTTAATGGAATATTTGATAAATACAGATCATATTAAAATTTGTACGAAGTTTGAAATTTCAAATGGTAATACCCACTTTTGAGACAATATTTGAGTTCCTTGGATCAAGACAGCCGGGTTAAAGGTATAATTTATACACAACATGGTTGATCATGGTTGACAGTGCCTAACTTGACCGTGGGATATGAAATGCTATGTCTTGGTCAGGTTGTCAGCTTAACGTAAAAACCTCAATATTTATGTCCAATCAGGCTTCATACTCATTTTATCGACCTGGAAAGCATAAAAGGTTGACCGAGCCGTGCTCAATCCGAAGCTGGACTTTCGCAGCACTTTTGCTTTTTAAAAAAATAACTCGCATCTTTGTCAGAAATTGAATACGTCATCTGATAAATTTTTAAAACAATTGAAATCCATGCCTCATTATTTCAAACGATGCCCAAACAGGCTTCATACTCATTTTATCGACCTGAAAGGGATAAAAGTTTGACCGAACCTTGATCAATACGAAGCTGGACTTTCGCAGCACTTTTGCTTTTTAAAAAAATAACTCGCATCTTTGTAAGAAATTGAATACGTCATCTGATAAATTTTTAAAACAATTGAAATCCATGCCTCATTATTTCAAACGATGCCCAAATAGGCTTCATACTCATTTTATCGACCTGAAAGGGATAAAAATTTGACCGAACCTTGATCAATACGAAGCTGAACTTTCGCAGCACTTTTGCTTTTTAAAAAAATAACTCGCATCTTTGTAAGGAATTGAATACGTCATCTGATAAATTTTTAAAACAATTGAAATCCATGCCTCATTATTTCAAACGATGCCCAAATAGGCTTCATACTCATTTTATCGACCTGAAAGGGATAAAAATTTGACCGAACCTTGATCAATACGAAGCTGCACTTTCGCAGCACTTTTGCTTTTTAAAAAAATAACTCGCATCTTTGTAAGGAATTGAATACGTCCTCTGATACATTTTTAAAACAATTGAAATCCATGCCTCATTATTTCAAACGCTTTGATCATGTGATTGTGTGAAGATTTAAGAAGACATTCACTTTCTTCTTCTTGATTTTCCTCGTCGTCAACTTCGTCTACTTCATGATTTTTCGCACACTTTCTAAAATATCAACACCATTTGGGGTGTTCATCGATTTCTAGATAGACTTCAAGTTTTTCATCTTCACAAATTGTTCCGTATTCTTTGAATTTTATCCATTTTTCCTTGAATTCGGAAAACGGCAATTTCGTCTTCCTCTTCACAATCTTAATCAGACGGTGTGCTATTGAATCCAGCTTTACAAAAACAATTGTTTTTGTTGTCTTATTCACATTATGCCATGATTTTCTCAATTCAGAAGTATAGTCATCAAATTTGCAATGTCGATTACTGGTTGAATGTTATTAATATAGCGTTTTTGGTATTTGCTTCAATATTCTTCTGCGATAGTGACATGTGAGATTCTTTATAACACCTTGGTCCATTGGCTGCAATTTGGATATCTGATTGGGCAGAAAGAAAACGTCTTATGTTTTTTATGTTTCCAATGCTTTTTGGATGAGCTGGGCAATTGTCAATTAACATGGCAGTTTTACGACGTTCCTTAGGCATATTTTTATTGTTTATATAAGTTAAGAATCCTCTTTTCGAAGTATGAGTAGTCATCCAAGAATTTTTTATCAAAATCATACTCAAACTCTAAGGATTTTACACCTTTAAAACATATGGGTTCCTTGCTTTTTCTAATTACTAGAAGTTTCTTTTTCTCTTTACCGATCACATGAGTTGCCACCGTAACTGTAATTCTTTCCGTACTATGTTTTCTCCCAAAACATTTATTGTTTTTACAAGTTAGTATTTTAGTAGGAAGGCACTTAATAAACAATGCGATTTCATAAGAATTGAAAATGTTATCAGGATTATAGTCTTCAAAGATTGTTTTTCAAAATGTCTTGTCTCCGCAGATCATAATCTTCATAGCTCACATCTGCACTTTCTCCGCGTATTACCATTTCCTTTATTCAGTGATGTTTTTTTAAATCTATCTAGCCAGCCATTACTTGCATTGAATTCAACAAGACCGAATAATTTTGCATATTCGACAGCTTTTTATTTAATTATTGGCCCAGATGGAGGAACATTTTTATCGCGTACTAATAAAATACACTTCAAAATATCTTAAACCATATTTTCGTACAAGCACGATTTAACCCTTTGTCTACTTCATTATGATCTAGTGCAATTTTTTTTATGTAATTTTTTTTTCAGTTACTGCAATGAAAATTAAAGGATATACATAAAATAAAGTACTCACCAGTGAGAAATTTAATTCGTTAGAGGTAATTAATTAAAGTGGTACTTTAAAGTACCGTCAGTACACTATGGCTAAAATATTCTCGTAACAGAAAACCCACATGATATTTCAAATAAAATTTAAACTCTTAAAAATGCTAAATAACAAGAAGACACTCGTAAGTTAACAATAAAAAATATTAAATTGACAAAGTTTCATTTTACACATGAAAAAAGAGTAAAAATTCAAATTTGACGGTATAAGAAAAACAATGTTTTTTCGGTTTCGATTTTGTTAACACTCCTTTAGCATTATTTATGCCTAGTTTACTTTAGTTTAGTTTTTTCTCTGAGCTATTAGTGTAGCCTTAGCATTAGTTATGCGACACCTATATTCCAAGGACAACATGTTCTCTCGCATCTCCACATATGCAACATATGAATTTACACATGCCATTTCTAGCATAGCAAAAATGAGCCGGTATCACAACTTTTTCGATTTCCTATAAAAAAAATAATAATAAAGCAGAAAAGAAATACCAGAGAAAACATTACTACACTGCAATTTAATTATAACATTATAAAGAAGATAAAAGCCATGGATAAATACTCAGCCGAAAAGTAAACTAGAAGTTTTTCTCCAACACCAGTGTACTGTTGGTACTTATAAGTACCGTCGAGTAATTCAACTGTTATATCAAATACTTACACCGCTTACTTAAAATAACTAGTCAAATTGTATTCTAAGATCATAATGAACACATTAAAAAAAAATCCAACACTTATCTTATGTCCTTTACTATGTTTGCAGCAATAAAAAGTCAAGCGTGACAATCTGCACATAATGTCGGCACAAAACACATCCACTGTTTCAAAGATAGCCTCCTTTCTCGCTAAAATAACGAACTTAGAATTACTGCTACCATACTGCTACCATCATGAAAAAGTGGAGTTAAAAGTGTGTTTTTGAAAAGTACCATTAAAATATTAGTAATATTCCCTATAGGATGAAAGTTTAAAGTGCGCGGTACTTATAAGTACCGTCAGTAGATAAAGGTTTAAACCGTTTTCTACCAGTACTACCGTCAAATAATACTTCACATTGTTTTAAAATTGCTTCGCGATTTTTTTATAATTCTTGATACACAGTTTGCAGGAATACCAAATTTTAACACCACGTCTTTTTTCTTGATTGCATATTAAATGTGCATAATTAGAATTATTATCTAAGTCGCAGGTGTTCCCAGCTAATATGATATTTTCAAACTAGAATTCATATAAGGGGCATTCTCACAAACTTTTGACTTTTATGTTCCTGAATAATAATTTTTATTTTAATACATATTCTTGTGTTTTTTTTTAAGTTCATATACTGAGGAACATCCCATTGTATGATTGCATAACAATATTAACGAGATAAATAAGTTTTGGATGATGTTGGGGGTCCAAATACCAGGAAAACTCCTATACTGTCCCGTGTCCCTGATGCGGATTTTTAAGTTTGGAGCTGTCTGTATAAAACTGTTTTAATAAAAGTAATTCGATGTCATTTTTCTCCGAAACTGGGACAATTGTTTTATATAAATATGTAGCAAAAAATTAACCTGCACACATTTTTACGGTTGATATTATTTTTTGAACTCGGTCAGTGGGTTTCAGATTCCTTACCATCCCTCTTGCTAAACTCATACAGAAAATCACTTCAGGTGCAGCCACAGAATTTTTTTTCAAATTTTTTCTCATGCAGAAGTATGCTAGAGAAAGAATGTCTGAAATTCTTTGACAGGAAATTTACTGCAGAATTTAAATCAGCATTTAAATATCAATTTAAAGCATCGTGGCTTTATTGGTAATCTTACCGTTCACAAGGTTTATTCGTTCACTTTTCGAGGTAAATGATTATTTTTTAAAATTTAATCCAATGTATATAACTCTATCTAAAAATCAATGAACATTGTGGCTATCACTTAGTCTTAACATGATTTGCCTAAAAATAGTGGTAATTTTCCTTACCGTCCCATCCTTGCCATCCCTTTTTTTTCCATTACCGTCCCTTTTTACCTATACCATCCCCTTTTTTTCCTTCCGTCTCTTCTTTAACACCCCTTTAAGACAATATTATACCAAAATTTTGTACTAAAAATGCTACATTGTTATTATTTCTTATTTGAAGGTCATGTGGATTCTATGCAAATTCATTATAAGTAAAAATTTAGAAGAAAATTGAAAGTTATAGTGATAAAATGGTAAGGAAAATTAAACTCGCAAGTTTAACTTAAACCTCAGTTAAATAAAAAAAATTTCACTGCTGACCATTTTTTCTTTATTTTGAATCATTAAGGCATCTATCACATTAAAATGTTATTTTAGCAAGTTTAATTTCACCAGATTTTTATTCTTGAAAGTCAAAAGATTGTGAGAATGCCCCATATATGAACACATTAACCGCCAAAACAATAAAATAGGAATTTTCAAATTTCTTGTTGAAAGTCGTTTGCCACCACAAATTCAGAAAGGTAATTTTCGCTTTATTAAAATATCGAAATTTCTGCTAATAAGTAAGGCAATTTTTTAAATTCCAAAATAGTGGTGGCGAAGTACCATTTAATTTAAGCATGCGCAGTTATTTTGACCATTGCGTGAACGCAACGCCAGCGGGTGACGGGTTAAAATATTAAATCTTTCATGGGCATATAATTGTGTTTGTCTAATGTGGAATTCACACCAGTATTTTTCAAAAGTTTTAATTAAAATAAGGAAAAGGAAATTTCACAGCATTTTTTTTTCATCAAAATTAAAAAAAAAAAATAAATTTCATTCAAAAATTCTGGTGCGAATCTGTATTAAAATTAAGTGGGATAAAATACATCCCACAGCCCTTCAAGGGTTTAAAGGCGAAAATTTGGGAAAATTTAAGTAATAACAAAAATTTAAGTAAATAATGAGAGCATAGCTTCGCTGAATTAGTCGAGAAAATTACTCCAAATTTACTTTACCAAGAAAAATACAAGTATTTAATTTTTGTTTTCACCAAAATGTTATAAAATGTATTTTTCAATATCATTCTGTGATTGAAAAGGAATAATAATTATTAAAAGTAGTTTTCAACCATTTTACATGTATTGCATTAACATTTCCATCAGGCTAGAAATTGGAGGGGGAATTTCTGATGAGCCAATAATATTTTTTGGTACAGTATGTGAACAACTTTCAATGGTAATACAACTAAATAAAGAAAATTCAAATTTTGATCAATGTCCAAATTTCCGGTGTTTGTTCCACTGTTTAGCGGTAAGTGAATCATTTGCATTTTTTTAAAATTTATTTACTGGATAATTTAGCGGTTAACTTCTTTGTTCGATGTTCGATCGTCCCCGGGTGAAACGGGATAATTATCTGTGCCTTCATATCATTATCCTTGCGTATTGTTTTTTTTTTATAACAACGGACCTAGAACAATAAGACATTTTCTTCTTTATAATGACTGGTTCCCTAATTGAGAATTCCACAAATCCATGCAAAAAAGTCTATTCATGTTCTAGATGCAAAATCTGCATTTTTTAACATACTAATACACTGGTGTGCAAAAATTAAGGACCAATCACAAAATGCTAATTTTCAAATACGCGAACACTCAAAAGGAAATAATATAATTCGAGTAATTACTATCTCTACAACACAGCTAGTCCATATAATATCTCATTCATGTCACACATTGTCACAAGTGTCACAGTCACTACGGGGAAGCAAAAAATAGGAAATTCCATACATCTCATTATGAGTCTCAGATGATCACTATATGTGACTCCACTGAGACGTCACTGTGACTGCTGCTTTGTGACGAGTCACCATGTGACTTTACAATGTAGTTAAATTGTGACTCTCATGTGACTGTCATTTTTAGACTCAATTTCAAAGCCATCATGAACGATGCATTATGATATTAAGTCACCAAATAATATCATATTATAGTCACATGGAGACTTTTCCCAAAAGAGCACAATGGTGACTTCACAGAAGTCTCTCTGTCACCTGAAAGTCATCATGTGACTTTAATGTGACATTATTTGGTAACTTATCACAATGCAGCTTTCACGATGACTTTGAAATTGAGTCTACAGATGACAGTCACATGAGAGTCACAATGTAACTACATTGTAAAGTCACAGGGTGACTCGTCACAAAGCAGCAGTCACAGTGACGTCTCAGTGGAGTCACATATAGTGATCATTTGAGACTCATAATTAGATGTATGGAATTTCCTATTTTTTTGCTTCACCGTAGTGACTGTGACACTTCTGACCATGTGTGACATGAATGAGATTGTTATATGGACTAGCTGTGTTGTAGAGATAGTAATTACTGGAATTATATTATTTCCTTTTGAGTGTTCCCATATTTGAAAATTAGCATTTTGTGATTGGTCCTTAATTTTTGCACACCAGTGTATGCATAACGGAGTTTATAATTCTATTCCATAGAAATTGGTACCACGCCATGGTACTTGTGCATCGCATAAAGATCATATAAAGTCTAGAACCCGAGAGCATAAAAAATGAATCTGATTTTTAAGTTTCTCGCTACAGAGACATTTTAATTTAAGAGAGATTTCCAATCTCAGCCGTTTGTTACTGGTTGCTTTTCAAGAAATAGAGTAAGCTACAATAATTTTCAGACAGCTGATTATATGAACTTAAAAACTGTCTAAATATGAATGCAAATATATGCTAAAATGTTACTAAATGTGCTGCTAAAATCCAAAATATGCAATTATAAATTTTTGATGAAAATACCTATACTTGTAAATGCAGAGCCTGTTTTAATCATTTTTTTTTTATATCTAAGCCTAATTTATAGTCAAATCAATATTTACTATTTGAAAACAAGTTTATTATATATATAAGTTTATTAAAAGCCATTATATTTATAATAAGTTTATTATAAAAAATTTTCATCTCATTGGAAGTAATTTATTTTGCAGTACACTACTACATATTTTTTAATTGTTAGAATTTGTCTTTTATCATCTTAAACTGAGTTTTTTTTTTTTTTGTTTTTTTTGTTTTTGTTTTTTTGTTCTACAGACCACCTACTTTAGATGAACAGAAATACATATACAAAAAAGGGGTTATTTTTTCTGATGCCCAAATGCAGAAAATTTTCTTTCAACTTCAACAGATGTTACTGAACAGTATTTCTAATACTTTCTTGCAGTCATCTCCATTTTAGCTGGCAGTTCATGTCGAAACGACATTTACTTTCTCCGCATTTTTAAAACCCAACTTTTTATTTTAAATAAAATTTTACTTTTCTCTGATTTTCTCTCCTCCAGCAGGTTTAGAAATGATAGGGCCCTATAAATTATGGCAAAATGTGGAATTTCGCCTTTTCTATAATCCTCCACATAATCCTAAAAAATCCACATATTTTTGCTCCTATGAATTTCCCCGTATATTTTTTGTTGTTCTCCTTAATTGCCATCACAATGAAACTTTCGTTGAGAAATATGAGGTCAAGTAGGCTCTTTATATTCCTGCAATTCAAGAATAATTTGACAAGTATTTCGTTAGATATTCGATAAAACGAATAAAATCGGAAGTGTCCGATAACTTTTGGTCATATAGTGTATGTTATACATAAGAGATACCTTTTCACACAACACACATATTCTCATGGTATATATGGCCCTATAAAGTATGGAAAAATGTGGAATTTCGCCTTTTCTATAATCCTCGACATAATCCTAAAAAGTCCACATACTTTTGCTCTTATGAATTTTACCGCATATTTTTTGTTGTTCCTCTTAGTTGCCATCATAATCAAATATTTATTGATAAATATGAGGCCAAATAAGATCTTTATATTCCTGCAATTCAAGAAGAATTTGACAAGTATTTCGTTAGATATTCGATAAAAGGAATAAAATCGGAAGCAGTGTTGCCAGTGGGCTACTTTTTTTAAATTAAGATTTCTGGATTGACACCACTTTTTTGAAACGGGTAAATTACATTTGTTTCCGCCTTAATTAATATGTCATTAAACAAGGCCCATTTCACCATTTCAAAAAACTGGTGCCAATCAAGAATCTGAATATAAAAAAGTAGCCCATCTGGCAACACTGATCGGAAGTGTCCGGTAACTTTTGGTCATATAGTGCATGTTATACTTAAGAGATACATTTTCACACAACACACATATTCTCATGGTATATATGCTCATGGTTCAGTCAATAATGTTTCATTTTCTTAGCAGTCATAGAAGTTGTCATGGTTGTTTCCCATGGTTCTTGCACACATCGTAGCGAATTTCCATTATGGATATGGATCCTGCACCTACTTTTACTGGTGTTAATTTTATTTACTGTTATTTTTTATAAGTAAAATTATTTTTGTTTGCCATACTTCCTTTACACTTATCACCTATTTATGAGATTAATTAGAATTATCAAATGTCAGTCTGTGTTATTTCAAACTTTTGCTCACAATAAAAAGCTCAAAATTTATACCAGTTACTGTACTAGTCAATGTTACATACAGATTTGCATATTGGCTATTCCCACTTACTTTTTTATAACTGATGTTTGTACTCATGGTTATATTTTTTAGTTAGGATAGACATTTTTTTTTCTCATGTATCTATTTGTGGAATTTTCTTTATGCCATATAAGATTGAGCGTTGTATAAATGATAATTGATTTTAAAATTTAATTGTTCAAAGTTTTATGAGTATTTTTTGCTTAGTTCTCACTTGTATCTAAGGCGTCATTTTTAGATTATGTAACGCTAAACCTCAATTTCTTTTGCCCCCTCCATTCTTTTGTAAAAGCAAGTTAAACAAATTTTGAACTCATCTTGAAAGTTCGAAATTAAACATTATCCCACCCTATAAATATAAAGCTTGAAACACAAGATACTAGGCAATACCATAAAAGGGTAAAATATATGCTTCAGAAATATATTTCATTTTTGTAACTCATTAGGAGGCCAAAAACGTTTACCTCTAAACATATAAAAAGATTCAGGGTGTCCCTCTTAGCGTTGATCAGTAGCTAATTCTTAAACCATTTTAGAAGTATCGTTCCAATTAAAAATATGTTTCGAATGTTGTTCTTCATCAAATGATAATTCATTTACGTCAAAATAGTTATTTAAAAAAACAAATTACGAAATTAAAGTTATTATATTGTTTCTGGGTCCTATAAGTCATATTTAGAAAATATTTAGATATATTTTCTCCATGCAATAACAAGTAAAACTATAAAAACTCAATTCTTCGGCTACCGAAACATGATAGTTTGAATTTTATGAATTTTTGGAGATTTTTGGCACTGAACATGCTGAAGTTTAAGTAACATAACTCAGTAAATTTCGGTGTTAGAAGAATAGAACTTTACTGTTCTACTTGTTTGAGCATGCAGAAAGTTTTCTAAAAGTAACTTATAGGACACAGGGGCCATAAGAAAAATTAAAAATTCAGTTGTTTGAAAAAAAAATGACTATTTTGAAGGAAATGGATTTTCCTATGATGAAGAACATCATTTGAAAAAAAAAAAAAATCTTTGGAAATGGAACAATATGCACCTAAAACTAAGGGTTTAGAAATTAGCTATTTATCAACTATAATAAAGGATACCTTGTACATTTAGAAATATTTTTGTTGTTAGTAAATAATATTGAATTGAATTTAGACAATAGTAAAGCTCTATCCATGTCTGAGTATTTCTTTAACCCTTTCGAGGACGGTGTCCTTCAAAAAGGACACCTAATTTTAATTCCAAAATTGACAAACTACACCAAGTATATTTAATTAAAATTTTCATTTTGTAACGCACGTGAAAATAAGCAAGTTCGTATTTTCTAATAAATTCTTTTATAAATTCTGGTGTCAGTCCATTATTTCATCAGTTTATATACAGAATTACTCCGCGCCGGAAAGGGATAAATGATGCGAATTTACGTTAAAGTGTAAGCGTCCTCAAAAAATCAGTCAGATCTTTGCCCCTAAAAGCATGAAGACATCACTGTAGATAAGCACATACTTCAGCATAAAATTTCAACTGAAAGCATCCAAAAATACGAAAAGAAAAATCATGTGTCCTCGCACATAATTTCATATACTTATATCACTCTAAATATGTAAAAATAGATATATCTTCGTCCAAATGGCACTATATTTATATTTCAAATACCTTTTTCTGCATGACCTTATCTGATGAACGTAGCCCTTTATGACCCACCTTATATTTCAATAATATAAAGTCGGCTTGCATTTCAGATAAAAGCAATCTTTTTATTATTTGAGGCTTGAAAAGAATGTCGGCACAGCTCTACTGTTGTTAAAAACTCTAATAGGCATCATTAGTATGACAAGAAAGAACACGCGAGTCAAAAAAGCCGTTTAGGCATGTCACTTCACCGGTTAAAGAGATGACATCTCATTACCTTGATTTTCTAACAACGCCATAGATATTTGTTAAGAAGAAAGGAATGAATATTTATCTTTCTTGGATCAACAGGTTTGAGAAGAATGCTGTGAAAACTGCTAAAATAATAAAAAATATATTTCAAATATGACAAATTACGTACACAGAAATATAATGTTGAAATAATTTAATGCTGTAGCGATAGATTATTATTACATACATGGAATAGGAAACTTACTATTTTGTGCTCGAATGAAATATCTATTCTTTAATAACTATTTAGTCCTTTGCAAAAATTCGAGAAGTAAAGCATTCTTTAAATCCAAACTGATTACTTTATGACACATTCCTGAATTCATTTTTATTCGTAAGCATGTGAAATTAGCAGGTACTTTTATTCGGAAACTATGGAATCGTTTTTCCTTTTTCGATAAATACAAAGGATCTTTCAGAAAATGTTGTCATATTTGACGTTTTCAACCGAATTTCCGAACAAGGCAGCTTGATAAAGGTCGTTTCGTAACAATAATCTCTTGTAATTTAAGATATAATTCATTTATCGGAAACTAAAAGAATAAATATAGAATAAAAGAAAGAAAAATTATTTGATTCCATATAACTTCTATTCTATAGTCATGCCTGCAAATGTCATGCTTTCATGTTTAAATATTAGTCCTTACATGAGTCACGAGATTTAGCAAGGAAAAATCTTTTTTTGAGCCATAAGGGAACGTTGGACTTTAAAAATTCTTTTTCATTATTTATTTTTTTCGAACAAGATATTCTTCAAAGATGTGTTTACATAAATTCAATATATATATGAAATAAATATATTTTATAATAATATAATTTATATATAGTATAATTTATAATATAAATAAATTCAATATAATGTATACATATATATTTAAATACTTCATACGTTCTAATTTTCAAAATATTTTCTTCATTTTCTCATTTTATTACTTAACAGGATATTAGATTTAAAATGTACATATTTTTTTATAATCCGTAGACAGTTATTAAAAAATGTTGGCGATAAACTCAATTTTCATTTAAAAAAAAAAAAAAAAATTGAAGAGCTTAGTAGATGAAAATGTTAAGTGATATTTTTTGAAATAATAGTGATTTCCGCATCGAATAATTTATTTTCATTTAATTTAAATAAAGAACAATCACTTTTTCTATTAAGTCCTCAAATAAGGCAGTTTTAAGTGAGGTAACATGTTATATACTCATCTTGTGGCTGTTTCATTTAAGGAACACGTTAAGTACACATGATATTATCTTAATTAGAAATGTGTTTAAATACTGTCAATATTTCAAAGCCGTTGCTACTTCAATTATTGTCAATATCTCAAGAAATATTGACAGTATTGATATCAACCAATCTTTGAGATTTTGCCAATATAACAAAGCTATTGCTAATAACAGAGCTTACAACTCTTCCAGCATAGATATTGCTCTATTTAAAATACAGCTTCCTAATTCCCCACGCTCACTTCAATATACTTCCCTTTCTAGTATTAACATTGTTTTTATCTTACTTTCCAAAATAATGCTCACCCCCCCCCCCATCCATTGTTAAAACTCTTAGACAATATGATTTCAAAATAATTTTCACCTTCAATCACACTTTCTTCAAACTGAAAGACCCTATTGAGATTTCTAAGTTCAGGTATTACTTGCAAGGGTGGTGTTTCTTATATTGGACAAACCAAGCATAGTTTAAAATTTCCAATAAAAGAGCACAAGCAATATATTCATAAACAAGAAAATAATACATCGTCCGTTGGAAAACATTGATTCCCCAATTTCAACTTTCCATACCTATAAAAATCGTAAAAATGTTGTTCATTGTGACTTCACTATTTCTCCATTATCAGATTGTAGGAAATCTTACATAAAAACTGCCTTTTAATAATTTCTACAAACATTTTCTCATACTACCAGTTTCTTTCCCATGTAATTTCCTACTGGCTGTTCCCTGTAATTTCCTATAATTCGATTTGTCAATAAACGTATCGCTCGAATCCGTTTCTACCCTATATGAACTCCATCATAAATTCTAACATTCTTTGCAGTGATAACGGTACGTTGAATGCTACCGAAACTAGTCTGCGACAGTTAGAAGAAACGTTCTGGTATTTAAAACGTTGTTATCTACCTATATTGTACAGCGCGAAGTACCATCTTAATTTTTAACGTTCAATCTGTTTAATTTTCTGCGCCAAGTTGTGCTGCAAATACATACAGCCTTGAAGTTATACGATTTTAGCTCTTCCTTAATCTGTATATGTGTTTCATCAAACAACTATCAGAATGATGTTGATATAATTTATATACAATCCTTGTCAAAAGAGAAAAACCCTTAGCCTTTCAAACTCTGTGGTAAGTCATCGTATAAAGATGCGACTGGTACCAACCGATTGGTAATAATGTCTACTAATTAATTCTATATTTAAGGGGGTCTGGGGATCAAAATTCTATTTTTTTTTTTTTTTTTTTTTTTTTAGAGATTTTGTTATGAAATTTATTTCTGAAATATCTTTTAATATAATAAGAATACTGCATGCAAAAAAAAAAATCTGAAAAATTTTAAATATTTTTTTTAATTTAAATTTCAAAATTTTAAATATATATATTTTTTGATATAACTCTGGAAGTACGTACTCGATTTACAAAATTTTTAAACTTTTGTGTACAGAAAATGTGTCATTTTAATTTGTCTTCAGGATTTCTTAAAATATTGATTAGGAATCTTATAAAAAAAATTTAAGTAAAAAAATGAAGTTTTTTTATGAGTGAGATTTGCATTAATTAGTATATTTTCACAATTATCACTCAAAATTAAAATTCCTGAAAACAATTTGTTGGAAATATAGCATAAAAGCTCTTTTGAAAATTTCATACATATATCTTGCAAGGAACTTTAGATTCTTTCAAACAACGTTTGTTCACGTGTAAAAAGAATGAATAAACTGGAAAAAATATTTTTGATTTTGAGATTCAGATAATTTTTAATATTATTACGACTTATTGTGTAGATAAAAAGGCCAAAAACACGCAAATTTTAATACAATGAAAAAAATGTGCGAAATATCGAAAATTTTGATGAAAAATGAAACATTTATCGAATGTTTATGCTTTTAAAAATTTGTATAATCTGTCTATAGATAGAGATTATAAACTTTTTTTATAGCATATTAAAAAAAAAAAAAAAAAAAAAAAAAAAAACAAGCGTTAACATATTTCCTTAATAATTATTTAAATGTAACTGCCTAGGAAAGTAATTTAAATCATTTATTAAAACAGCAATAAAAAACGTTTTTTGTAACAATCAATCACCTGAAATTTAAAAATATTCATGTCTAATAATTTTCTTTCTTTAAACAACCATAAATCGATGATAATTGGATCAAGGTTGCTACTTGGACCCCCCCCCCCCCCCGACAAAAAAGTGTTTGACGTGATTCACCAATAATATACAACAGGTTTACAGCACTAACTAGTAATACATTACAACCAGGACTGATTTTTAAAAAATTACATGTGAATAACTAGTCTCAACTAGTGTCAACTAAAATAATGAAGTTAAAAATTGCCTGATCAGCAAGTAATGCTGAGAACCTCACTTGGGAAACGAATGAGTTTCCTTATTCTTTTGTTTTATTTTATTTATCTCCTGGAAATATTTGATGTGATTAAATGTAAATAAATAATTAAGTTTAATTGATTTTTATTTTGTAACTTATTAGAATATGTGTAAAATCATATCTTTTTAGGTTAATCTTGCTTAACTTAATTTCTTTTTTATAGGTACGCGTGATTTACTTTTTTCGCCAAAATTTAATTGACAGATATCTTATATAAAATATCATATTTAATTTCAATTAGCAGTAATTAATGTCGGAAGGTTTATAAGTAATGGGGACGTCGTAAAATTTACACAACGTAACCCTTTCATTAGTTTACTTTCTTAATGTTTAACAGGAGTTGTTATTATTATTATTTTCTTTAAAATTAAAGCTCGTGTTACCCCATTACCAGAACAATTTTCATATAATTACGATTACAATTCTTTAATTTCTATAAGTAAATTAGTTGTACCTACAGCACTTGGTGGTGGCGTTTGGAATGAGGGACATAAACTAAATAAATCCAGCTAATAAAAAGGCGCTCATTTCTGTCCAGCAATATAGATATCCCCCCCCCCCAAAAAAAAAAAATCTATATATATATATATATTTCCACCCTTAACAGCTCGAAATTTTCTGACACATTTTATGACTCATTTTTAAAAGTAAAAACTTGAAACTTGCTGATGTGATTTTTGAAGAGATGTATAAGAGGCAGTGTGTTTTCATTTTTCGCTCAATTAATTAGAACTGGATTTATAAACAATTATTTTCTCAGTATGGCCATTTTTTTCGTCCCCAACTCTCTCGCTTCGGAAAATTCGGTTCAAAACATCAACTTTGACAGCATTTTTCGCAATATATTCTGTCTTTATCAAGAAATCGACAAGCACGGCACATTGTATATAGTTTCTGAATAAGAGAATCTGTCAATTTGGTGCGTTTCAGAACAAAAATGAATTTTAAAATGAATCACAAAATAAGCAGTTTGGATTTGAATACACCCTTAAAAAAGAAATTTGTACCTTTTGACATTTTCTAACATAGCTGAAAAGTATTTATAACTTCGGTTTTTCTGCCGTCTATCCTTAGTCTAACTCTCATAAAAATACTCGGATTCTATGTAATTTTAAATGTTATTGCGATTTCCTATAATAGAATATTAGCTAAGTTATTTATTGGAAATGAAATGAGTAGCATTTATAGTTCGTATACAGGGGCACATAAAGGAATCCCGTTACATTATGGTTTATGGAGAAATATCGTTTGCATTATTTTTTAACAATATTATGTTATTTCAAACATATTGCGTTTGTTATGCATCACTGAAGTAGACTACAACATGCTTTCTGTGGAGTATAGAAGAAGTAGCATTGGTAGTTCATTTACAAGAACTCACAAAAAAATTCTATTACATTATAATTTATGGGTAAATCATTTGCGGTGCATTTTAAAGATTTACGATACTTTAAAAATAATGAAATTGATGTGGATTGCTGAAGAGTAATGCAACATATTTTCTGTAGATTATGGAAAATAGCATTTATCGTCTATTTACAGAAACACAGTAAAAAAAAAAAATCAGTTACAGGATTGATTTTGAGCAATATTTGTTGGAAGTGCGTTTTCAGCCGTGGTATTCATTTTTAAACTTAACTACTTTTTTAGTGCATTTATCGGTGTGTATAAATTCTATAGATCATATACAGGGCTGCACGCAAGAAATCACACACATTGCCGACTATGGATAGTAATTGCTGTAAATGAAATTTTATTGGGTTACATGTTTTTTTCAAATTGTTTATAAATATCTCATTTCGTTGCATAAAAAAGTGAAACTTCTTAATATTCTGTTAATGTTGGAAAGTGATTCTGTTAATGTTGGAAAGTGTTTCATAATATATGTCTAAACCACGATATTTTAATCTTGTTTATTCTAAATGAGCAAAACTATTTCAAGATTCTCTTTTCAAAAAAAGAAAAACATCCGTTTTTTTTTTCTTTTTTGTTTTTCTTTTTTCTGGACTTAAATCGTGTTTTCACTTCTTGCAATTCTGTTTGTTATTGGGAACGATTTTAACCCGGAAGCATCCGCGCTGTGTATGATATACCCTGGATGCAAACAATATTTACATTTGTCACCACTTTTTTGCGAAAATTAATATTCAAGTTATTTTATAGCAGAATTTGTAAGAATTGTCTACGATTAAATAAAGCGATGATAATTATTTAGACGTAGTGATGGTAAACTAAAAACCGTACGCACCCTACGTTAACATAATCACCAGTTTGGTGATACTTTATATGAGGCACATGATGAGTCATCGGCTGTACAGGTGAGATTTCGTACGACCTATGCGGTGAATCAGCTGTCTCGGGTGTATTAATTGTTTGCGACTGTACCCTGAATGACACTGTCTTTTTTTCTTTGAGATAAATGAACCACTTTGCTGTGTCTTCTTAAAGATTGATCCGAGGTGGTGCCGTCATTTCATAACTGCACCTTGTAATCCAGAAATAAACTCTGGCAGACACATCTTGTGAGCTCATGATTCTTTAAATGGCATAGCATCCTGTGGATTCGGGAAATATCTTAGATTCGGAGCTAATGTAAACAAATAATACAAGAAATTGGTAGATTTTATCAATTTACTCCTGTGCTCAATCAGTCACATAAACCCCTTTGTACTCACACCTTTTTTTCATTTCAATAGTTTCAGGTGTCTTTGATGTGGGTGCGTTAAATATAGCCAGACATTACCGTCAGTCTCCAAACATCCGGGTCTTCCCTTCGTAAGTGATCTTGAGTTGGTTTCAACCGGGAATCAACACGTGATTCCACCTTTTACAATGGTTATGTCCTTGTTCAGATATATCATTCTTTAGGTAGAGGAGACGGTTTCAGTGAACCTGGCATTCTGCCGCAGTGTCAGTAGCATCCAAAGCGTTCACTAATAGGGAAAACATATGTAGAATAAATTTATAGAATTTTAATGAAGACATTGATTTCATTCAGCTTTTAATGTAAGTTAATGGTAGTTATCACTAAAATTTTTAGATGGCATAATAATTTCTAATGATTGTCAGAGTAAATTGAAACATTTCTTTGCTTTATAAAGACACTGATGCTGTTAGGGAATAGGTAATGAGAGTTTAGATTATAAAAGTTGAGTTGCGTTCAACTCAAATTTTGCGAATGGTTATGATTCTCGCAGGATTCACAGATTCTCTTTAAGGCTGTTCTTAACTCTTCTGCTCAACGAGCGCAAAACGTTCTGACACTTTTACAAATTCATTTTTTAACGGAAAGATATAAAATTGGAAAGCCTGGTCAGCAATTTCGATCACGTGACAAACCCGTTTTCGCCCGCTCTTGAGGGATTTGTCTACTTTCGCGCTGATATTCGGTTCAAAACGTCTATTTTGACACTATTTTCTGAAAGATCTATTGGGTTTGCAAAAAAATGGAAAAAACAGTTCGATGACATAGTTTCTGAACAACAACACCAGCTAGTTTCATGCATTTTCGAACAAAAATAAATTAAAACTTATGTCAGGAAGTTGCCCTTTTTGATTTGAGAACAGCCTTAAGGAAGCTAGGTACTCGTCTTTAAAGAAACCATAGGCTAGAATGCTGGATTTCCGAAAATATAAACCACTAAGGGTCAAAAGTACGTGGGTTTGATTCTGTGTGCACTCTTAAAAAAGACATTGAAAATGACAGAAAAATCCGCTGGAAATTCCGGCAATGCTGGCACCCAAATTGTCAGTAGATTTTGCTGTGATTATCTCCTTATTCTGACAATGTGGGATCGAGTGACTATGAAATTTTATTTTAAATTCCTTAGACACTACAATCAAAAATAGCCATCTCTTAGTGAAAACTCACCCTTAGTATATTCAGTTAGGAAGTAAGAATCTAACACGAGTTGTGAAAAAGTATCCAGACGAGGATTCAAAGCAGGGATTCTTTATCTTAAGCTGCCAGTGATCTGCCAACTGAGCTATTCTGGACAAATCTGGCAGACACACAATTCACCCAGAAACCTTATTGATTATGACATCTGGTCTGATATCTGAATCAGCTCAACAGAATAAAATGAGATAATGAGATATGCCCAGGATGGCTCAGTTGGCAGAGCATCGGCAGCTTAAGCCAAAAGGTCACTGGTTGCAAATTTTGGCCAGGACACTTTTCCACACTGTTGGAAAATTAAAACACGCGTGATTTATTTACCAATTAGAATAATTGTGTTAAAATTAATCAAGTGTAAGAATCAAACGGCTAACAAGTGTGTGTTTCACATAAATGGGAACCCTTTAAGTTGCATTAAACAACACAATTGGGGAAACTTTTCTAGTTTCTTTTAACTTTCTAGAGCGATTGAAATAACAGGTGAAAGGTGACCATTCATAGTTTAAACCTTTAATCTAAAAGAAGATAAAGAAATCATGAGTATATTTTGAGTCACATCAGACAAATTAAGAAGATATGATAGTTTTCGAGTCTTGAGTTAATTTTTATATAAGTAAAATCATTAAAATATGTGATATTAAAATCTTATAAAATTTACTTAAAAAGGGCTAAAATATACATGAAAAGGTCTTTATAGCATAAAAACAACAAAAAAAAAAAACCAAGCGCTTTCAACTGCACTACAACAGCCGTCATCAAGGGAGGGGGGGAAATCAGAGGAGAAGGAGTTATGTAAAATCATTATATTACATTCTGTTATTTTAGAAATATAGAGGAATCACAAATAAAGTTTTAAAAGGAAACTTTTTTTAAATGAAAAATTCTGAACCAAAACTATCCAAATTTAAATATATTATAAAGGGGGGTCATGGGATTTTATGAGCTGAAGAAACAATTCCAATTCCAAAAGGCATTATTATTACATATGTTTGCTGAAGAAGGATAAAGACGTTGACAGTATGAACAGTTTGATTTAAAAAAAAAAAAAAAACTGCACATTAACACTGGGTATATGAAGTAAATGTCTCGTGAACCACTTGTCGGATCAAACCTGCAAATTTTACTCATGTAAATTCGTAATTATGCATTGATGTAAGTATACATACCTACCTCAGATGAAGAGTACATTGTCGCCGTAGTCGTCAACTGTTGAAGGATAATGTTGGATTTTATTTTTATATATGGTACTTTCCTGGCAAAATTTTATTATGAATGTTATAGCAACGAATGAACAATAAAGAATTTTCAAAGGATATCGAAATAGATCAATTAGTACGTTCTTTTAAAAGGCGAATGAGGTAAAAATTTCAAACCACTGATAATCAAAGAGTATGAAGCCTTAGTGGTCATTGCAGAATTTTTTTTAACGGTTATTCGTAGGCCAATCAGATAGCCTGACTTCTCGATTACAATAGGGAGCATAATGACGGCCAATCAGTAAGACGCCATTTTGCTAGCTATGACGTTAGTTGCCCTTTCCTTATGTTATATGTTGTCCATCCTATCTAGATATTGGGAGCGCAGCGTTTGTGATGTTTCGCACGTCACAATGATTTATCATCATGTACGGGTGATGAAATCTTTTAAATTAAATATTACATTACTACCTTTACAAAATGGGATGTGTTAAAAAGCTGCATGATATCGATCCGGTTCGAAGAGAAACTTTTGCACTGCAGTACCTTACAAGGATGAAGATTGATAATGATTGACCATGGAACATATTGTGGATAGCTGAAGACCATTTTCACCTAAATAAGACCCTCAACATACATAAGTATAAGGTTTACACAACTGGAAAAATCTTAACTTTGTTCATGACATACCATTGCATGCACATAAAGTTTGGTGTGATTTTAATATCAGCAACATAATCGGACCTTATACCTTTGAAGAGCAATTTATAACAGACTTCATCAAATACACATAACGCTCACTTTGCACACACAAGCGCTCACTTTGAATCCCTATGGTGAAGTTTTGTAGTAGATAATTTCCAACAACAGCGTGTCTTTTTAGAATTTTTTATAATGAAAGACTATCCCTATACGTCAGATTGGTATATGCATTAAGAGTTTTCTGCGGCTACATTATACGGACAACAGAGTTACTTGTAGTCATTTTCCCAATGAATGTCCATCTTAATCTCCAGATCTTAAATGCGATTTTTGGCATTAGAAATATTTTAGAGGCACCCATATATTGTTATAAAATTAGCAGGTTACCGGACCTCAAATATTTGATTCACTGACATATTCAAAAGATTTCGGTTAAAAAACTTCGATATGCAGAGTAAAATGTGATACTGCGTTGCATCCTTATTGTAGGAAAGTTTAACAGCAGATTGAGCGCTTACTGTAATTGCTGTTTTATGTAACACGTTTTATGATTTAAAAAAAGCACTTTTTCCTGACAGTGGTGACTTCGAATTAAATTTTTTTACGAACAAATCGAATGCCATATGACTTGTTTGACATCACTTCCATCTTTGGTTACTTAATTTTTTGCTATTTTATGGTACAAAATCTGTCAAACAAAAATTTTGACGTATTAAAACGAAGAAAAGAGACTAAGTAAAATATTGAGAACTCACATATACATTTTAAAACTACATGATGAACAAACTGTAATGATATTCAAAAACAGTCTTTTATAATGGAACCATTTTATTTTTAATATTATAAGAGAAGTGAAAAAAAGATGAACGGTAAGTGAGAAATGAAGAAATCTTGCAAACATTAATTTTTCTCTGAAAAATGCAAATATTATTTTCTGGAAAATAATAATTTTTCTTTGAAAAAATAGAAATATCCCTTTATTTAGGTTAATTTTTCTAACTATTTGCTATAAATATTTTTAATTCTTGAAATATTTGCAATAACTATATGAAATCTAAACTATATGAATTTTTCTTTGAAATTTACTTTTTCTAGGTATTTTTATTTTCCAAATTTTTGAAATAAGTGATATTTGAAATTCCGTTTTTCTAATTATTAAATTTTTTTTGATAAAATACATTTCAGCACTCCCACAGCAATTTTATTTTAACCCTTCCTTTGTTAAAATTACTCATCTATCATTAATCATTATTCATCTATCAACATTGGAGAAATTCTGAAAGAATCTCGTTTTTTTTTTTTTCTTATACTTGTAGTTATTTCGTTGTCGAAGACTAATGGGTTCTTTATTCTATGCCACGCCACACTCATAAAATGTGAGTAAAATTGTGTTAAACAAATACAAGGGTTTGTAAATGTTTTGGTCGAAAAATTACATTATTCTACATGCATTTGTTTAAATATTATTCTAAATGATTTCATTTTGATTTTGAAAAGTTGCTTTAAATTACATTCTTTAACCCTCTAATGGCCATGGTAGCATTTATGTTACCACCAGTGTTCCCAATATAGTGGATTGTTATTTTCAGATATTCCGAATTCATACCGGAAATTTAAAATAGAAAAATTTGCTTATTTTCCAATAGACATTCCGACTATAAATAAAGCGAAATTTATTATTTAGATTTTCTGGTGTGAATTCGGATTTTCTGCGCATTACGGAATTTTTAGAACGCATTCTACCATGGAAATTAGAGAGTTAAGGGGGCTGGTCACTCAGCTTCGGAATTCTCCTCCGTAATGTTAAGCCTATGGACTTTTGATGTATTCGTATATTTAAAATATCTTCTCGAGAAATTCATATTTTTAACATCTTTTTCTGTGTACTCTTCTTAAAGGATGTCTCTTTTTTCTTAGTTTTCAAAATATTTCTATAATCTACGCTGAATTTAATATTTTATGTGTTAAAAGCGGGCGAACTGTGAGTAAGATTTTAACACTTCCTATAAAATTACGTCTATACTTTAAAAATATTTTGAGCACTAAGAAAAAAATAGACATCTTTTAGGACGTGTACACAAAAAATAGAAGTTAAAAATATTAATTTCCCGAGGAGATATTTTAAATATACGAATGCGTCAAATGCCCACGGACTTTACATTAGTGAGGGGAAATTGGAAACTGAGTGACCAGTCCCCTTAAGGGGACCGGGTAAGCTCTATCTCGGCCATGTTAAAATACACCAAATTTATGTACCTTTTTCTCAGAAATGGTGAAAGATAGAATTCTAGATTTTTTAGAGTAGTTAGAATAACATGATTTACGTATTTTAACAGACCATTTTCTTTCTAAGTGAAACTGATAATTAATTATTAATAATTTATTGAAAGACATTTTTAAATTAGCATTTTTGGTAAGATTTCACAGCCTAAAATAAATAATTCTCAACAAATCATTAAATCCCCTTGTTAAAGTATGCACTATAACATAAGTATTTAGAAAAATCTGATCCTTTGTTTAATAAATATTGAAAAAAAGGAACACAAACCTGGAAAGTTTTGAGAAAATAGTCAATTAAAGCTGTGAAGCAGTGTTGCCAGTGGACTATTTTTTTAAATTTCTGATTTCTTGATTGGCACCACTTTTTTTAAATAGTAAAATTCGCCTTATTCAATAATATATTAATTAAGGCGAAAACAATGGGAATTTTACCACTTATGAAAAGTGGTGCCAATCAAGAAATCTGAATTTGAAAAAAGTAGCCCTCTGCTGTGAAGTGCTCTTAGAAAGAATGAAAAACTCCAACACATTTTTTTATGTATACACATGTGTAATACATCGTTTAAAACATAAAATTTTAAACTATTTAATGATATAAAAAAGTAAAATTCGATTTTTTGATTGAATTTCGCTTACCCGGTTCCCTTAAGAAATAAACTTATTATGCATGCATACATGCGTTCATTATAGATGAAACAATGAAGAAGTAAAAAACAGTGACAACAGATCTAAATGAGTCCAAGAAAATGATTTAGTTTTTAATTCTTCTAAACTATATTAATTTTATGCTATTCTTTTTTTTTTTTTTCATAAGTTGTCTACCGTTATGAATGCCGAATTGATTCTCTGTTCTTTGCGATGAAAAAAATAACAATGCCCATTATGTTTTTGAAAATTACATATTATATTTTTCATAATGTTTTCGGACCGCTAATTTTTTTAATATCAGCATCTCATTAAAAATAAGAATAATTCAAAAGAAATCTTCGCTTCATTTTTCCACCCTGGTGAAGACACTCAAGCTCTGAAACAGCTCTATAAATTTTCTGTTCGATATGAATTCGATTTATGCTTATTTCCTTTGCACTCAAATATAAATCTTCGTCAGCTCTTTATTTTCTAAAGATACTATTTTGATCTTAAAAAAACTACTGTTAATGTGAGCTGTTGATACGTATATGTTTTTCATTATGTCAACTAAATTACTTGTTTGATTACTAAAGAGAACCAGGAAACGTTAAAACAAAACAAAACATTAGATACTTTGCTGTCGATTACTAATTTTTTTTTTTTTTTTTTTTTTTTTTTTGTTCTTGTTTTTTTACTCCATACCCCAGGGTTGTCAAACTTTGGCCCGCCGGATACCGCTAATTTTTTAACGAAATAGTCAAATTCATGAATCGCAGAGATTCTATGATTAGATAAGGCAGTTATTTCTATGAAATATTAGTAGTAGTATCACGCGAGCCACAGTTTGACACCCCTGCCATACTCTATCATACTTATAAAGAGCAAGTACAATTTTTAAATAAATAAAATAAAATTAAATACATTGGTCAGAGATTTGTAGGGGAGGTAGGGGAGGTTTGATACATAGGGAGGGTTGATGCATTGACAATTTTTCTCAACAAATGGCATTCACAGCCATTGTAACAGATGTAAAGTCTTCTTTTATTAGCAGAGGTCATCATTAGCTGGACTTAGCAGTCAAGAACTGACAACTTTTTTTTTTTTAAGACTTTTGGAATGTCAATGTAATTTTTTTTAAATACTGATTTTCTTTCATAACTCTGATTATTGTGAAGATAATATCTTGTAATTTTTTTTTATTTGTAACGCACATTTTTAGGGTGAGTTTTACCAGAAAGCAGATTGGTATTTTGCAACTGCATTTATACAAAGTGATTGAAAATCCAATAAGGCATGATAGGGAGAAATGATACATTAGTGCTGGGAAGAAATGATACACGTGTATATTTGAAATTTAATAGTTTTTTTAAGTCGTAAACTAATATAGGACTGTAATATTCATTATTGTTTTACAGCAAGAGCTACTGAAATCGGTAAGGAAGAACAAAGAGACTATTCATAGACATTATGTAGGTTACATAGAAAAGCAGTTCGATGATAGATGGTTAGTTCGTTTTGCCCGTCATGTAGAAGGAAAAAAGTTTAAATGGCCTGAAAAGGAAGATTTTTCTATAATTGATGAAGTGCAAATTAAAAAAACATTAAATCCACCCGATTTTACTTACCAAAATGATAGAGTTATTAGTTTTTTTTTACCATTTCAGGGGTGGTGGTATGTTTATGAAACCACTTAATTTTAATTCCCAAACGCCACATTGGCACCAGCATTTTGTAAAATATTTTCCATTTAATATGAAAGTGAAATATAGCCCTTTTTTTATTTCCAATTAAATTTGTTGGTAAATTCCGGTGCCATTCATTTATTCAACACTTTAGCATTGAAAATGCTTTGACCTGAAAGGGTTAAAGAAATCTTAAATGTGCTAAATTTATGTTAAATTGTTTGCAAATCAGCAATATTCACTTCATTTTTTCTTGCAGCAAGATCTCTAGGGGTTTTTTTTTTCATTATTTATTTTCTAAAAAGTGTGTTAATAGAATTGTTTAAATAATAGCAATTGTTTAAATATTTTTGTAAAAAAAATTTCTGAAACAAAAATATGTCCATGTCATTTCTTTTTAAATTTTACTTAAATATTTCAAGATTTATCATAAAAAAATGTATGACACATAAATTGAATTGTCTGCATTTTTCTTTCAATTTACATAACAATGTATCAAAACTCCCTTGCTAGTGTATCAATCTTCCCAAGCAATGGGGAGATTTGATACAGTAGTAATCATTCAGGGAATTATTTTCAGGGAAAACCATTGGAATATATTTTTTGAATGATTATTTTTTAAATTCACAATATTTTTAATAAATGAATAAAAGGTCACTTTATAAGAAAACACGAAAAATTTGTTTAAAAATAGGTTTCTAAGAGTTGTAAAAAATTAGTAAAAAAAAAAGTGTATCATACCTCCCCTACCTCCCCTACATGCATTGGTGGCAAATTGAATAGATAAATCACCAAGAAGCAGCTGGAAAATTAATTTATTTCCCAGATGCTCAAATTAATTTATTGATTTCTACTTACACTTGTTTAAATGTTATTTTAAATGATAAGATTTTGATTTTAAAAAATTGCTAAAAAAAATTATATATTTTAAGCAAATATGTGAATCATACATACATGTATTATACATGTGTAAACATACATTTATACATGAAAGAATGAAGGAATATAAATTCGACGCAACAGAAGTAATTGTGTGGAAGAAAACAATTCTAATTTTTCAGTATTTGTGAACTAAATTAATTTAGGAAAATATTTAATTGGTAATTGATAGCATCATAAAAACCGATATTCCGGCTTGCAAAAACGGAATAATACACTATAAAAATATTCGAAAACGTTTCCGAAAATAACTGGAAGCAAAAGAAACGTTGTCTTTATAACTGCTCCTTTAACACTTTGAAGGGCGGTGGTTCATTTTTGGACCACTTAATTTTAATCGATAAATATCATATTGGCACCGGAATTTTGGAACGAAAATGTCTTTTTTATTAAATACGTTAAGAAAAGTTTTTAATTATCTTTAAATAAATTTGTTCGTAAATTGTGGTGTCATTCAATCATTTCAGAATTTTACGAATAGAAGTACTTCGCCCCTGAAAGGGGCTATTAAATCAACATATCTAAAAAATATATTGATTTCTGAGGCTTCTAAGGATAAGGAACTATTTCCGGAACCATGGGTAACTCGGAAGAGATTATTTTATATTTCCGTTCGCGGTTATACTATAGTTTCGTACATTAAGAAACATTCGTCTTTTTTTTATATTGTATAGTTATTTTCTGTGTGCTGAAACACATAAATCTTCATTAACGCTTTATTTTCTCAAAATACTTGCTTTGATCTACAAAAATCCTGTTGCTAATTTGTTGAGCTGCTTGAAAAACATACATCTTTCCTTATGTCAACTAAATTGTCTGTTTAATCACAAAAACGAAGCTGGAAACGTAAGAGAAGCATATAAAAAAAAGCTTTGAAATTAAATAACACAAAGGGTGTAATTTCTCTTGACAAGCCAAGAGTTTTGGAGAGCAGTGAAAAATTACCTAAATTTAAATGTGACTCAAATGTATTGTAGTAAAAAATAAGTCAAATGCCTCTCGCGCGAGAGGAGAACAAAAGACAGTAAGCAAAATAAAAGAAAGAAGTGACGAGATGAACATTGACTGTCCTGAAGTAGTGCCCTCTAAAAATAAAACTGATCCAGCAGACATAGATAAAATCGGGATTAGGCCAAAATTCCAAGGTAAGACAAAATCTCAAGTGAAAACATAAAGTATCAAACCAGTAAATCTTATAATCAAAGCTTTTCAATCATTCTCGAACATTTAAGAGATAAATGAATAAAAGAGCAATGGTGATACCAGTCTTATTTCTGAGCTGGTAGTATTTTAACTGTCGCTCAACAGTAATGTTAACTTCGGCGGTTCTCAAAAAAACATTTTTCCCTGCTCAACAGCGCGAAATTTTCTGACGCACTTTCTGACTCATTTTTAAACGTAAAAGCATGAAATTTGCAGGCATGATTATTGAAGTGATTTTTTATCGGATAGTTTTTTAATTTTTCTTTAAATCAGTAACATCGTGAGTTATAACCGATTGTTAACAATAGTTTTTTTTTTCTCCCCCGCACTGGAAATTCGCTTGAAAACGCCAAATTTGACAGCAAAATTTCTGACCGATCTTTTGCTTTTACCGAAAACTGGGAAAAACTCCAATTAAAAAGTTTCTGAATAAGAGCACCTGCCAATTCAATGCATTTACGAACAAAAATGGCTGATTGGTTATGTTTATGGCGGCCAATTATCAGCACGAGGGATACAAGCCCGAAGGGGTGGAGTGCCCTCCGTGGGGGTCTTTCTAAAGGAACCCAACCCGTATTTACGCTTGGAAAACCAAGGTTCGAAGAAAACCACGAAAACTCCGAACGATTAGGCCAACGGGCGCGATTGGGATCGAACCCAGCACCTCCCGTCTGCCAGCTTCGAGAGTAGAACCTCTCGGCTACTGGTGGGGAACGAACAAAAATGAATTAATAAAATGTGTCAGAAAGTAGTCAGTTTGGATTTAAGAAACGCCTTAACTAAGGTGGTTCTCGTAAAAATATTTTTCGATGCTCAAATACACAAAACATTCTGACGCCTTTTCTCATTTTTAAACATAAAAATATGATTATTAAAGTGATTTGTAATCTAACACTTATGTTCATTTTCGGATAAATGAAATATATCTTGAGTTATACTGATTAATGTCTCAGGATAACACTTTTCTTTTCATTTTCTTCGATGTTACGACCGGAAATTTGGTTCAAAACGCCAGCTTTGACAGCGATTCTTCTGCCTTTACCGAAAAAAGGTAAAAACATCTCGATTACATAGTTTCTTAATAAGTGCACATGCGAATTTGATCCGTTTGCGAAGAAAAATAAATTAAAAATGTGTCAGAAAGATGCCAGTTTGGATTTGAGAACAACTGTAAATGAGATATATTCATTCAATTAAAACTTGTACTCGATCCTACTAGCAGTAAAAATATCTATTTTTTTCCTATTCTAAAATTAGTATGTATATGATTTCGCTCTATAAATCTTTCCCCCTATTTTTAGTTTTTCTCTGTAGACATGCAGCCCTGAATCGATTTAATATCTAGTATACAAGATGTCCCTTTATTATGACTAATAAATATCTTATTTCTAAACCTGCACATTAGAGGTACTACGTTTAATTGAAAAAAGAAAAGAAAAAAATGTGTTTCAAATATTGTTTTTGATTATATGAAAATGTAATTTACATCAAAAAAGATTTTTCTAAAAGTTACGGTTTAAACTTTTATACGGTTCTAGGTTCTTACTACACTGTTAAAAATTTGCAGCATTCTGGCAGGTCATTTGACCGTTTTTTCTGAAAACGGTTACACAACCGTGAATTTAACACTATTCTGACCATATTATTGGCCATTTTATGGTCAGAATATAGTTAAATTATAGTCATGAAACCGTTTTTTCAAGAAACGGTCGAATGACCTGCCAGAATGCTGCAAAACTTTTAACAGTGTAATTATATTTAGAAAAAACATTTTCCATGTTCTACCAATTAACAGCAACAACAGTAAAACATTTTTTTATGACTAAAACCTACCGAGTTATGGTACTTTTAATTTTCAGAATTTCTTTATCCTTTAATTCTACGAATTATATTATCTACTCGTGAATCTTTATTTGTAGAAAATTTAACCATGTGTGTTACGCTTTTTTGTCGTCGATACGATGATGATTATCACACAAATTCCAGTCCACCACTCGTAAAGACTCCAAACAGCCGCTATTTCGTTGATAGGATGCCTCCACCGATATAAGTACGTAATATCGGACACAATGTGAGACGATTTATCATTAACTACTAAGATTATTCAAATTATATTAAAGAACGATATATTAACAATATATATATATACATATATATATACATTATTTACATTTATAGGCTCGGATATAGCAACCCAAGACAAAGTTATACGTTAAATTAATTTCTACGTAATAGGTAATATTATTAAACCACGCTCTTCCCTTCTTAGTTTACCGTACTCAACTAGGCTTTTGGGATAAACATGCAGGTATTTCCCTTCACATATGCGATAATCTCCACAGGAGTCAGTACTTCCTAAGGAACATTTTCATATCCAACACATGGCTCAAAACTCCAACCCCCACACACGAGACTCTAGCCAAGACTATCTCTCTCTCTCTCTCTCTCTCAGTTCCTACCTTGAGAGAAAACACGTTGGGTCCTCCCCTGTAAAATCAAGGGAGATAATCTAGATAATCTACTTGCACTTAGCTTCCTTGCTCTGTCATTGGCTAGGGGTTCCCAAGGACCTTTTTTATTCACTTTATCTATTCCCTTTGCTGTCCGCATTCTCTTACACGAAAGGAATACTGGTATTTTGTTTATACAATAGAACTTTTCATACAATAGAGATGTGAATATAATGGCTCATTCCAATCCCCAAGATAAGAAAAAATATTTCTCTAGCCCAAGTACGTCGTAGAAAGGGATGTACATACAAAATACAATAGATAAAATAAAAAATTAAATTAATTAACAGTAATCTTAAGTAGTCACACACTCATTGACGTCAGAAACCTGACAATGAGTTTTAAAAATTTATGAGTGTTTTCACATATGAAATTTAACAAGAATATCTATTTCGGTATTTCAGATTTTGATTCAAACAAAATATCTTATAAATGATCTTCAGGGTATTTCCATCCATTTCATCGCTTTATTTTATGAATTAAATCGGCAAAATGCTTTATAGTTTTTCTTTATTTGTTTTAAATCCTTTTATAAGTGAACACTTCTTACGCAACGATTGTCGCAGATTTTGCTTCAAACAAAATGCCTTAAAAATCATCTTCAGGACATTTTAATCCTTAACATCGCCTTATTTTATAAATTGCATTGACAAAATGTTTTACAGCTTTCCTTTATTTAATTTAAATCCTTTTATAAGTGAACACTTCTTACGCAACGTAATGTGCGAGCGAAAAATCATCACAGAAATAAAAAATAAATAAATGCTAGTTGGATGTGCCAATTTCCAAAACTTTCTTCTATCTAATACATCTTAATATTTCAAAATGTAGTTACAAATGTCGATACTTTAATATTATTAGTTCAATACTATACAAACTTTGACTTTCATCTTAAATTTATGCTTCAGTCAATTAATCGGAGTAAAAAAGAATTAATCTCGATCATGATATGTATTAAAATCAATAGCTTTCCGTTATTCTATTGTATATCAGCTATTCGCGAATAGCCGGCTTATCATTATGCGAACTTCCCGTCGCTTACGAGCCGTTGGTGTACAATAGAACTGCGAAAAATGAAGAAAATTATACAAAAATCGCTATTACAGTGCTCCCTTTTGGCGGAATATTTCTATATTCAAAGACGACCTGCTTGGCATAGCCAAAAACATACACAAAAAAATTGGTTCAATTCTATGCATAATTTCATACTATTTTCGATGGTACAATAATGAATATGGCACAAAAATCGCTATTACAGGGACCCTTCCGTCGATACAATAATGAAAATGGCACAAAAATCGCTATTACAGCGCCCCCTTCCGTCGAAAATTTTCCAAATTAAAGGAGGACATGCTTGCTATACCAAAAACTCAAAAAAAAAAAAAAAAAAAAAAGGTTCCATTCTATGCATAACTTCATACACTTTTTGATGGTACAATGGCGACAGATGGACACACAGACAGACATTTTCTATAAACATGTTTTTGGGGATCTCTGACCCCTAAAACGTGTAAATCCGTCGAAAAAAATTTCGATTACAATACTTTCTTCTATTGAAGATAGAAGAAAGTAAAAAGATAACGTGAATACATGAAACGCTGCCGCATTTTGGTTTCTTAAATTTAATTTCTTAAAGACATTTTTATTTTTGTTGCTTCCAATAAATAAAGTTTCCGTGTTTGATTTCAATAAATTGGCTGCTGAAAGTTGCTGACCAATTAACAAATGGTTCAGTCATATAACGGGCAAATATTATATTGTTAACAAAGGGAACGTATAATTGAAGAACAGTTGAAATGGAATTCGGGTCCTCAAACTAGTAGTAATATTTATTAATGTATGAATTTCAACGTATGAATTGAAGAGCTTAGGGGATGAACATGTTAAGTGACATTTTAGTGATTCGAGAAAACTGCTCTTTTTAATTCCTTCACTTAAAGTTCTTCTTGCACACTTCTTTAGAAATAAAATTTAGAATGTCGGAGTTTAAATGAAATACTTATAGCTCTTTTAATCTAAGAGGATTTTAATAATTTTTTTACACATAACGTATTCTTCTACTTACATAACGAAAATGTTGTTTCGTATTACTGGAAGAACATGTTATGTATAGTACGTGTCAAAAATAAAAACAAATAATAAAAATAAAGATACAGCTTTTGCTAACCCTGCTGGAAATCATCGGGTAGAAATGCAACTAGCATCGACCGATTAATACTAACGTGTACTAATTAATAATAATTTTGCTTAACCCATTTGTCCCTGAATTTTTATTTTCTCCAATTTTGTTGGTAAAATAACTTTAAAATGTTGTAAAATGAACAGGAAAAATACTAAAAAAAAAAAAAAAAAAAAAAAAAAATACGCTATTTTTTTTTTTCATTTATTTGATAAAATGTAAACGTACTAAATATGGGAATATGCATAATATTTGTAATAATATAATAGGCATAATTATATGTTTTGGCGATATTTATATAAAATAAACTTTTAAATTGTATAGTATATACTATATACTATAATTTGTATTTTTATGAATTACTAAAAAAGTATAGATATTTCTTTACAGAGACTAATAACATTATAAGTATTAGTAATAATAAACTAAGAATAATTGTATTTGAGGCTTAAAAACAATTTGTTTCATAATCATCTTGAAAAGAACTTTACATAAATAACTGTCCCCTAAATGGCTGATAAAAATATGTACCCATTCGTTCGCAAGTTACTCCCTATATTTTGTACGTTACAAAAATTCATATTAGGTTGAGCAAAAAGTTCTGGGAAATTTTTAATCTAATAGTTACCAAAATTTGCATTGTATATAGGAGTACTTGTGGTATATTTATAGGAGTTCAGGAACTTTGACTCCAAAATGCCTATTGAACAGCATGATTTGTGTGTGTTGACCCGGCATTATTAGAGAAAGGGCTTGACGATTCTGAAAGCCGTCGATGAGATTAATGAGGATGAAGGTGCTGGTAACAGCGACAAACTTAGCCAGCAAATCCGGAATCTGGCAGAACGGTGGCAGAAAGTCGTGGACAATGATGGTCTCTACTTTAAAGAATAGTTCTTGTTGCTTTTGTTGTTAATTTATGCGCATAACAACGCAACTTTCACAAATTTCCCAGAACTTTTTGCTCAACCTAGTAATAAATAAGCTTGAACAAATAATTTCACAATTTAAAAAACTACGTATTTCAAAAAGCCTACAAGCCTACGACTATGACTTATTTATTTGGATAATTGGTAGAACAAACAAAAATAAACTCACTTTTTACATTTACGCCATCTTGAAAATGAAGAATCTATAAACTCCGAAAAAAGCCTTCATTTTAAGCAAATAAATATCCATCTTATGCTACCATCTTTCAATAACAGATAAAGACATTTATAGATAATCATTTCATACAATTTTCATGTTATAAAGAAGAAGAAAATTATACAAATTTATTAAAATTCGAAGCGTCCCAAAAATGGGACGCTAGGCATAAATGGGTCAACATGTGGTCTAAATATAGATCTTATAATACTATATTGTCAACAAAGGGCACGTAATTGAGGAAAAATTTAAATTTAATTGGGGTTCTCAAATTAGTAGTAATATTTAATTATGTATAAATTTCAAAGTATGAATTGAAGAGCTTAGAGGATGAACATGTTAACCCTTAAATACCGGGTGTTGCTTTTCGGCAACATACCCAATTTAGGCTTCTAAAATATTATTAGAATAATATTGAAGCTATAATGCCTAATGTTGACAATAAAATACATTCTGAAAATATTATTAAATCGATTTTCAACATGTAGATGGCAACACTTGTGCTGTATAAGAATAAAGTTAAATTTATTTTTTCAATTGTTGCTACTTGTTCATTTTGTTCTGTTTGGAAGCTTGCGAAATATCCTATTTTGTTTTGCAGTGAGCAAGTAAAACTTATTTCTTATTACAGTTCCTAAATTTCTTGTGTATTTAATATTATAGAATTTTATCAAGGAAAATTATTTTTTCAATTAAAGACCAGTATTGTCGATTAGTAACAAACTGTGTTTTAGCCTTAAAACATACTTAAAACAAAATATGATTTTTTTAAAGTATTTTTCCCATGATTTATTTAAAAAATGAAAGCCGTAAAACATTATTATACTGATTTTTGAAAAATCAGGCATTTAAGGGTTAAATGATATTTTAGTGATTTTCAGAAAATAAGTTTTAAAGTTCATAGGCTGCTCTTTTTAGCTACTTTACTCAGAGTTTTTCGGGTACACTTCTACACATATAACATTTAGAATGTAGGAGTTTAATTGAGATAGTTATAGCTTTTTTAATCTAGGATTTTGATGACTTTTAGCACATAACGTATTGTTGTACTTATATACAGGGTATATCCGAAAAAGTGGGCAAAACTTTACGGGATGGTAGAACGCAGCTATACGAACAAATTTCGTCAAAGAATGTATGTTCGGAGCGCAAGCGGTGAGAAGTTAAAAGCTAGTTTTCCACTGTCCCAGAGCGATGGATTGGTCCAGGTGATACCATAGGTTGGCCACCAAGATCGCCGGATCTCTCGTGTTTGGACTTTTTCCTGTGGGGCCATATGAAAAGCCTAATCTATGAGTGCCCCACTGAAACAGATATGGATTTAGTTGGCAGGATTACCGTTGTTGCCGGCGACATTCGGGAGATGCCTGGTGTCTTCGCAAATGTGTATCACTCCCTATCCCGCAGGTGTAAAGCGTGCATTACAGCTGGCTGAAGATCTTTAAAGCAATTTCTTTGAGCATGTACATTAATTACATTCCTGTTAATAAAATGTTTTCTGAAGTATCTCCTCTTATTCTTGTGTTAATTCTTTAACTGCGACAGTGGAAAACTACCTTTTAACTTCTCACTGCTTGTGTTCCTAACATACATTCTATGACGACATTTGCTCGTATAGCTGCGTTCTATAGCCCCGTAAAATTTTGCCCACTTCTTCAGCTAAACCCTATATAAAAAAAATTTAGTTCTTATTCCTGGAAGACCATGGAATGTGCACGTCAAAAAATAAAAACAAATAAAAAATATACAGCTTTACTAATTCTGCTGCAAATGATCGTTTAAAAATTGAACTGGTTCCAACTGGTTAAAAATAACGTCTATTAATTAGTGATAATTTTGCTTAACGGGTCGTCTAAATATAGAAATTGTAATAAACTTTAAACCTAAGTTTGACATCATATTTGTATTCTGTGGTAAATGTTACTTTTGGATATCAAACGAGAAGTCATTCAGGAAAGTAGGTTAGAAATTATGAAATTTTAAAATTTGGAACTTTTAATGTTAAATTATTTTTTTAATTGTTGTAAAACCAATTTCAATCCGAGTGGTTTTTTAAGCATAACTCAAAAACAACTTGGTGGAATGAGCTGTAATTCAGGATTCGCTTTTTTGAAACTTCAAGAAATCCATTTTTATTTTAAAAAATCGTAGGTTACAATTCATATTTTTTCGAAAATTAATGTTATATATATGTTACATATTCTAAATTAATAAAAAATAAACATGAATTGTAATCCATGATTTTTTAAAATAAAAACCGTTTTCTATAAGCTTCAAATATGCGAATTCAAAATCAGGATTCCTACGCTGCATGGAATTTTCCAGGTAAAATATAGTATTTTTTATCGAAAAATAAATCAAGGTTAAGCGCGCGAAATTTCGCCTTATTTAAGGCAAGATTTTCTATAAGAAAATATTAGTACGGAAGAACTTCCTGATCTGGAAATTCCCTGACCCGTACGAAATCTGAAAATTATGGTTCATATTACTAAATAGAGTTATGCTTAAAAATTACCCACAACCGTTTTGCAACGATTAAAAAATTATTCAACATTTAAAGTTCCCAAATCTAATTCCAGTTTCCATTTTCCTTCATAATTTCTAAACTACTTGGATGAATGATTTCTCGTTTGATATCGGAAGATAAAATTTATCGAAGAAGCCAGGTGCTGATACTGGAAATTGGAAAGTTGTAATTTCTATATGTAAATGACATTCTAAAAAATATTTAAGGGGGTCCGGGGCTAAAAATTCTCAAAAAAAGGCATTTTTTTAAAAATTATTATTGGCTTAAAAAATTACTGAGTTTTTAGCGTTAAATACCGCAAACCACATGCTTTTATCTTCATTAGATCCTGAGATATAGGGCAATTCCATCGTAACTGACGTAACATTTAATCATTGAATTTTGTTTTCAAATCTATGTAGAAAATTTACTTATAAAGATAGAACAAATTTTTACAATTTAAAATATTTCTTACTAAGGTCTTAATACCCAAATACCTGTAGATTATTTCAATCTCTCTTTGAGTCCCAAACATTGCAATTTAAATTCTGTAATTGAAGTAACATAAAATAGACAAACATTTTTTCTGCCTTCACTGAAGTGTAAAAATTATCAAAACTACCCAGTTAAAAAAAGTGATTGAATGTTCTCAACAACACTAAGTAATGCCAAATTATAACAGTAACTTGTTCAATTAATTTCTGAATAATAAAAAAGAAAAAAAAATGGCATTTACACGTGTTACTGACGTAACTTTTATTGTGTAACTGATGTAACATTATGACTTTACAAAGACAATAATGGTACTCAACTTAGTTTGTAAACAGTAATTTACAATGCCTTTTTATTAGACTGTTTCTATGGAATATAAAAATATCAAGTTTTCCAATCATACCCTTAAATTAAACATATTATAAATTTGATTTCCCCCCCCCCCCCCAAAAAAAAAAAAAAATGATGATTTTCTATGGAATTGCCCTATAACACCTTTTGCCTTGAGAAGCGATGCATCAGCTGTTTGCTGACGAGAACTTTAGCTCCATTTATCTCAAAATGAATTTTTTCACGATTTGTCCACTTTAAAAGAATACCTATTATTATCCTATCTATACAATTTTTTTTTCGGCTGTATGTATTAAAAATAAATATTAGAATTCGTTCTAAATTTTGGTAGGCGTTTTTCTAGCATAGTTTTTTCTTTTCCTATAAAAGTTTAATTCTATTTTGATATTTTCTTCTTAATTTGTTTCTTTCTTTCAACTTTGAAACTAAAATTCAAATAGGATATTTCCGCGATTTTTTTCCGGAAGAAGCAAAAATTCCCCGAGGTTACAGGTTTAATAAAGCAATGGAACATAGGAATAACTTTGAGTATAGAAAAAAAAAGAAGAAAAGAAAAAGTGCTCCCTGGGAGTTACTATAGTGCTCAGTCAGAGAGCATTTATATTTATTCTTTCTGCGAAACAAAATAAAAATGAGACTTTTTACGTAAAGAGCTCTTAATAACCCCAAACCCCGCATCTTGAAAGCTTGTTCTTTTTGTCACCTCTCTGCTTGGCAGTAAGATTTACAGTAAGGAAGGAAATTGAAATACCCCGGCATTCGCTATGCTTTTTTGGGACTGGCGCAAAGTGGGTTATGTAAGGGGAGCGCCTGCATCAGTGCGGAATTCTTGGCTTATGTCAGTGATTCACAGAAGAAATGGATTAACGCAAGTTAGGTCTCAAGGCACACGCACGCACATAAACTTCATTTGAATTGAAAAGAAGAATGCATGATAATTTTGGTTACAAAGCTAAGGATATATAACATCAATGGATGTATTATCACACTAAATAGGACAGTTTTACTTTATTCGGGATAAATAGAGATAATTGAAAAAAAAAATGAATTAAAAAATAAATAATTAAAGCAATAAACGTAATATTTTTTTTAATTAACAATATATATATATATATATATATATATATATATATATATAAAACTCGTGATATTTTTTTTTTTTTTTCAGAATAAGAGGGTTATATATTTGAATTGATTCACCATTACAATAAATATCACAGTTTTACTTTATTCAGAAAAAGTGGGGTATGATTGAATAAATAGATCTATACTAATAAAAGAAATATGCTTGTGTATGTGTGCGCGCGCACAATGGCTTGGAAAAGCTATCCCACATAGGGCTGAAAACTTGCGTGGGATAATCCAAAGTAGGTCCTGATGCACCTGAAGCTCAAATTTTTCGTTTTGGGTTAATTTAACCGTTTATATTAATTAAAAACCAGAACGAACACTCATAAAAAAGACATTATTTTTTCAAAATGGCGCACAGCGCCAGTTCTAGAGGATTTCTAGCAGTGAAGATCCGATGGCCGTTAACAGCTATTTTTTTTCCTGCGTCTTTCGAAGGCCCCGTTGGCTAAACCGCTCGAAATAAGAACCCCCCCCCCCCTAAAAATACACGCTTAAATGTCGTACTTTGAACTTCGAGCGGCGCAATCCATTTAAAAAATACGCATTTTAACTCTTTTGAAAGAATTTTAAAGAAAGTTTGTATTCCCCCCCCCCCCCTTTTCCAAGCCCGCATTGACCTCAATTTTAGAGATGCGGAGAAACTAAAAATACCACTTAATCCGTACACTTTCTTCTGTATGTTAGGGAAATCCGTTTCGAGAATTCGAATATTAACTCTTTAAAAAAAGTGCGACTGGAAGTCACTTTGCGACTCCTAGAGACACACTTTTTACAATGCTAAAAGTAACTAACTGTCGGTGTATTAACACAATTTTTTTTCCCATTCTTTGCACACTTAATTTATATCACATATAAAAATATCGAAACATTCGGATGATTAGAAGTGTTTAAAAGCAAAATCTGCCCAGTATTTACTCAGAACGTGAATACGAGGTGGCTTTTGCTCATGGTTTTATAACTAAATATCAATATTTTCGCACGGAAATTACACACAGGCTTTGGAAACATTATATTTATAAATAATATAAATTTCAAAAAGTTTGGACAATAACAACTATTTTGGTTTTTAGTATTAAATGACCAGATGAAATAAAATAGATATTAATTAAAAACACCTATGAACATCGCAAAATGTCAAGCTGCAATATTTTTGCGATTGTGTTTGCGCCTTTACAGGCTTTCCCCAGATATATTAATACTTACTATTTCCAATAAAACATTTTTACTGGAGCTCGATTACGCGTTTCTTTTCCAGTTTTCAGCTTTTTTTGCATTTTCTGCCATATTTCGCTCCCCGGAATGAAAAATAAAGGCGTCTTTTTTCTAATATGTATAATATATGTATATATAGAATATGTATATATAGAAATATATATATATATATATATATATATATATATATATATATTGTAAACAAACACATGCATATCCACTGATAAATAAGTAAAAGTGTCTCTATAGATAGTTATGTGTGTTTGAGATTAATTAATATATACTATTTTTATATGTATGTATACACTAACAGCTTAAAATTTTCCTTTGATAGTGTTTCCTTTTCGATTACAGACCGAAAAAAAGAAACTTAATTTTGTTTCGGTTCGGTTTCGGCCTAAAAAAGTTGCTTCGGTAGCACACAAATTAGAATTTGTTTTTCAAACTCTTGATTCTTCGTTCTTTGCTCATTGTATTTCTTTCTACTTATACTGCTATACAGAATAAAAATACATTGAAAGAGATGAGCTATGAATGCCCCCCACCCACTCTTGCACATATAAAATAAAAAAAATAATTGAGCAATTACATTTTATTGTTTGGAAATATCCATTGTAAAAAATCTTCATTAAGGGATGGCACCTTGAAATTAATGAAATTCAAACAGTTTATTGTTTTATGTAATAAATAATGTTTAAAAAAGTAGCATTTCAATATGTTCTTATTCCATTTCGGGTTGGAGCACGGTGCTTCAAAAATGGCTTTAGAGAGTTAAGCTCTATTTTAGGATTTAGGTTATAGAATCTAATTTATGTTTAATTCTAGGATTTAGGTTTCGGATTACTGTGTTCTCCTTAGAAATTTAGGATATATCAGTTTCTCCTGCTAGATGCTGTTTAAGAGCCATCATTTTGAAAATCAGACAAAGTGTGATAGTTGTATTTTTTGTTTTGCTTGATTTTTTTTTTTATGTTGAAGTAGATCATATTTAATGAATAATGTGAAATTTTGAAGCTCTGAAAAAATTTCCTGTATCCTGTAGAAAATGTCAAAGTTCAAGACCATGAATCCCATTTTTCAAAAAATTTAAATGCCAATATGTTTGGATTGCTATATCTCTGGAAAGTAACAACATCCCAAAATTCTTTTGTCATAAACTATTAGTATAACACTACATGCTTAGTAAAATTTACTTGGTTCCATGGGGCATTGTTAATTTTCATTGTTATGTTGCCACAAAATGCAATCAAAATTACGTTTTTGTCTGTTTTCTACACTTATTATCTTAGTTAAGCAATAGTACCCCAAAATTTTTCTTATAGAATATGAATGTTTACTATTAGGACAAGCTAAGTAACATAAAACTTTACCGGGATATCGATGCTGTTAGCATAGATATAACCTGTTAAAGTTCAAAAGTTTCAAAATCTGCAACTTTTGAAATAGTCCTATCTCAAAACAGCATCACATTTGAATAAAACAGAATAAATCAGGTAGTAGTTGAACATATGTACAAAAACATGGAAACGAAAATTAAGTGGGGTCTCATGCTATTTTCAAAAGGAAAAAAAATGACAAACTTTACAAAAAACCCGTGTCAACATCAGTCGTTTCCCCTAGAAGGAGAAAGAGAAAAGGGATATTCTATTTCCTCATAGGGGAAAACACAGGAAAGGGAAACATAAACGGGATAAATCATTTTCTGAAAGGGAAAATACCTGATATTGACACTACCTTTTTGTAAAGTTTGTAACTTTTTTCTGAAAATATCATGAGACTCCACTTATTTTTCGTTTCCATGTTTTTGTACATATGTTCAACAACTACCTGATATGTTTTGTTTTATTTAACTGTGATGCTGTTTTGACATAGGACTAATTCAAAAGTTGCAGATTTTGAAACTTTTGAATATTTAACAGATTATATCTGCTAACAGCATCGATATCCCAGTAAAGTTCTATATTACTTAGCTTGTCCTAATAGTAAACTTTCATATTCTATAAGAAAAATTTTGGGGTACTATTGCTTAACTAAGATAATAAGTGCCGAAAACGGACAAAAACGTAATTTTGATTGCATTTTGTGGCAACATAACAATGAAAATTAACAACGCCCCATGGAACCAAGTAAATTTTACTAAGCATGTAGTGTTATAGTAACAGTTTATGACAAAAGAATTTTGGGATGTTGTTGCTTTACAGAGATATAGCAATCCAAACACACTGGCATTTCAATTTTCATGAAGAAAGGGATTCATGATCTTGAACTTTGACATTTTCTACAGGAACCAGGAAATTTTTTCAGGGCTTTAAAATTAAACAATATTTATTAAATGTGATCTACTTCAACATAAATAAATCAAGCCAATTAAAAAATACAACTATCAAAATATCACTGTTTTGTCTGAATTTCAAAATAATGGCTCTTAATGGCATTTGCGTTCAAGAGAATCTAAAATGACAACATTTTCAAGGCTTTAGCCTCGACGGGCTCTAACCCCCAAAATTAGCCTGAAATTGTTAACTTATGTACTGGGCCTGATTAACGCTTTATCTACTGACGTTACTTATAAGTACCATTAAAATAACTTGTTATAAAATTCATTTAATACATCGATTAGTAATAATACAGTTTAGAATGAGTTATAGATGCATTACTTTGTCTTATTCCAAAAGCATTATTTGCTACACGAAACAAAAATATTTTTAAAAGGATGATTTCTTTTGCCTTTGCATCTTTTCAGCTTACTTGACGTTGGAGGGGGGTGGATTTTTCAATTCGGAAATATTTCTATATTTCTATAGTAAGAACATTATATTTGTAAATTTCCTAATTCTACAAAATACTAAGAAAAATATTTAAAATAAAAGATTTGAGTGGGGTTATAAATATTGCACAAAATCCCTATAAATTCAAATTTAATCAATCTTCTAAATCCTTCAATCCTTCTAAAATCCTTCTAAAATTTATTAAATGATTATGTAAATCTTCTAATGTAGTTTCAAAAATTCACGAAAAATGCTTTAGAAGATAAAATATTCAAGAATTCATAATTCAGTACACAAAGGGTTAAATCATCGGTTAGCTAGAACGTGGCTTTAGGACCCATGATTTTGAGGCTACCAAATTTGGTAAGAAATTTTCGTAAAGCTGATATTTTAAACATATTTTGAGATTGTACTGATTAGAAAATCAATATTTTGTACATTTAGAGAAGGATAAGATTAAAAATAACATATATATTTGTTAAAATATTTATTTATATATTCACATATGTATTCTAAGACATAAAAAAATGTTTATATTTTTGTGGCAAAGGAATACGAGGCCCTGTACCTCTCTTTGGCTTGATCAGGCGTTGGTTATACACTTTCATTTAAAAAAAAAAAAACCGCTGTAGTTTAAAATCCATGACGTACCCCTTCTCCGAAAGAAAGTTCTGGTTGCAGTTATGAATTTTATACCAGGTTTTCAACCTTTACTGACAATCAATAATGAAGGTTTATTTATTATTCTATTAAATCGTGGAAACTAATCTTGGGTTTGTTAATGTAGAAATGCATTTCAAAATAATTTGCTTTCATTAATATATATATATAAATATATATATGTGATATTTTAACACAGACAGCTTAGGTTCCAGGTAAGAAAAGAAAAAAATATATAGGGAAATAGTGGAGCCGCTCCTCTCTTTTGTTTGAATAGAGTCTCGTTAAATTATGTCTAAATAATCACTACAATGCGTTTTAGCACAAAGTTTCCATCACTGTAGCATTAAATTTTTCTCTGAAAAGAAAAATACCTGATAGATATACCATTAACTGGATAAAGATAATATATTTTTTTCAACGATGAAAAACTCTGGTCCAGCGTACTTCGCTTCTTCTAATTCAATTTATTCATTTTTAAAAGCTAAAAGAATTATACAGCTTGATAGAAAAGGGTGAAAAAAGTGGGAAAGATTAAATTTGGCATTTTCAGATATTAGAATTAGTAAAATTTTAAAATCTTCAGTTCAAAATTTCTCTCGTGAAAACATGGATTTTTTCTTTAAAATAAGAAGAAAAATAGATTTATTTTTATCCGGCATAAAGCAAAAAAAGAAGGAAAATAACTCAGAATATTAAAGTGTCGTATATAGTTCAGTCGGCTGAATATTAGATTTTGAGATTCCGAATATTTTGTATGCCATGTCTGTATATGTGAACTTTATAAAATATTTTATCTAAGGTTATCCTCAAATCCAGACTCGATACGTTCTAATGCTTTCAACTAAGTTATTTTAATTTGAAAATGTATGAAATTTATATGTATTTAGGTTTATATCTTATTCAGTTGCCAAGATATCTAGCAGCTATTTTCGTTTATATAAATATACAGGGTGTATCTAAACTCTTGGGCAATACTCTAAAGGGTGATAGTACACATCAAGACAAACAATATTAAATAGGAAACTAAGGGTCCCAAACGTCTTCCGAAGGGGATGGGCGCCATTAAAGTATAGGGTCCAAAATTTCAAATGATTTTAAAAAACGGAAAAATTTGTTCGATTCGTTTGCGGTTTTCACTAAAACTATTCTTTATGTCAGTATTTTCTCGAAAATAAATTTTAAAGATACAGTTCAAAAAATGCCGATAGAGGGCGCTTTAGACTTTGGAGTAACCAACAACTATATTTTACCGTTATTTTTTGTATCTCATTACATGCTTTCAAAAGCTTAGACTTAAACTTAAATTTCGAGCTCAAAATATGAATCGTTGGGAGTGATTAAGTAGCGCAAACTGAACTGTGTTCAGGAGTTAAAATTTCAAATGATTATAAAAGACGGAAACATTGGTCGATTCGTTTGCGGTTTTCACTAAAACTATTCTTTATGTCAGTATTTTCTTGAAAATAAATTTTAAAGATACAGTTAAAAAATACCGATAGAGGGCGCTTTAGACTTTGGAGTAACCAGCAACTATTTTTTACCGTTATTTTTTGTATCTCATTACATGCTTTCAAAAGCTTAGACTTAAACTTAAATTTCGAGCTCAAAATATGAATCGTTGGGAGTGGTTAAGTAGAACAAACTGAACTGTGTCCAGGAGTTAAAATTTCAAATAATTATAAAAAACGGAAAAATTGGTCGATTCGTTTGCGGTTTTCACTAAAACTATTCTTTATGTCAGCATTGTCTTCAAAATAAATTTTAAAGATAAAGTTAAAAAAAATACCGATAGAGGGCGCTTTAGACTTTGAAGTAACGAACAACTATTTTTTACCGTTATTTTTGTATCTCATTACATGCTTTCAAAAGCTTAGACTTAAATATTGAGTTCAAAATCTGAATCGTTGGGAGTGGTTAAGTAGCGTAAACTGAACTGTGTTCATGTGTTGAAATTTGAATCACAGTTCAGTTTGCGCTACTTAACCACTCCAAACGATTCATATTTTGAGCTCAATATTTAAGTTTAAGTCTATAAGGTTTTGAAAGCATGTAATGAGATAAAAAAAATAGCGGTAAAAAATAGTTGTTGGTTGCTCCAAAGTCTAAACGCCTCTATCGGCATTTTTTGAACTGTATCTTTAAAATTTATTTTCAAGAAAATACTGACTTAAAGAATAGTTTTAGTGAAAACCGCAAACGAATCGACCAGTTTTTCCGTTTTTTATAATCATTTGAAATTTTGGACCATAAACTTTAAAGGCGCCTATCTCCTTCGGAAGACGTTTGGGACCCTTAGTTTCCTATTTAATATTGTTTGTCTTGATGTGTACTATCACCCCTTAAAGTTTTGCCCAAGAGTTTAGATACACCCTGTATACAGGGTGTTTCTCATTATATGTCAGAGGTAGAGAGGCAGGTAGAGAGGACCTTAGTAAGCAGTTTTTGTATAGGAATGTGGGTGCGGAAATGCAGAGTTGAGGCGGAAAAGGGCGCTGTTAAGTTCAGCGTATAAAAGCATTTCACTGGCTTGAATCGTCATTCTCCGCACAAATTTCGAGCAACATGCGTCGTCACACCAATGCGGAGCTTGCCGACATGCATTTAGTAGGAGAGCTGTTGAACATTTTTGAGTAGGTATTTGAGGCACCCTGAAAATTTGTGCAACACTTCTTTTGTAATGCCTGAATACAAAATCGGATGTCCGGCTGAAGGATCGTGGCCCAAAAACTGTGCCAGACACGTGTCAAGTGCAATTTGACACTTGACACATGTCTGGCACAGTTTTTGTGCCGACTAAAGTGTCTGTCATCTTCAAAATATTTTTTTCTAAGCATAAATATTATTCTGTCTCAATCTCAGCGTGCATCAAATACCTTTTTTGGGTAGTCAAAAAATGGCACTTGGCACGTGCCTGGCACAGTTTTTGGGCCGACTAAAGTGTCTGTCGTTTTCAAAATATTTTTTTCTAAGTATAAATGTTATTCTGTCTCAATCTCAGCGTGCCTCAAATACCTTTTTTGGGGGGTAGTCAAAAAATGGCACTTGACACGTGTCTGGCACAATTTTTGGACCACGATCCTTCAGCCAGAAATTCGATTTTGTATTCAGCCATTACAAAAGAAGTGTTGCACAAATTTTCAGGGTGCCTCAAATACCTTCCCTAAAATGTTTAACAGCTCTTGGACTAATTTCATGTATGAGGCTGCAAAAGGAAATGGAGCGGCTGTTCAGAGGATGTGCATGGGACGATCTTCAAGTAGGAATCCCTGCCGCATCGCTGAACATTTTGGTGGCTTCATCGGGAGTTGTGTGCGAGTGGATCATTTTATGTCTCGAGGCGTGATACGCGCACTGAAAAATATCGCATCATTCCTGTAATTGAAAAAGCAATATTATGCACAGTAGAGGAATATCCTTGGAAAAGTTCGAGAACTGCTTTGTGTGTGAGCCAATTCCTTAAGTAGTCACATACATGAAATGGACGTCGGTAAGCTCCACATTGGTGTAACGATGTATCTTTCCCAAAATCCGTGCAGGGAATGACTATTTAAGTCAGCGAAGCGCTTTCATCCGTCGAACTCAACAGCGCAATCTACTTCCTCAACGCTGCATTTCCGCACCCATATTCCTATACAAAATCTGCTTATTAAGGTCCCGTCTACTTTCCTTTGCATTTCTGACATATAATTTTGAAACACCCTGTATATATCTTATACTATAATGCGAGCAAAAATTGTGTGTGTGTGTATGTAAATTTTATCTTGAGAACGGCTCTAACGATTTTGATTAAATTTTGCACCCTACCGTTTTCGGGCACGAAAAGACCATTCGGATGGGTCTCGTGTTCGAGAAAATTCGATTAGTGGGTGATTTTGGGTCATAATGGGTCAGGGTCAAGCTAATTATATCTAAAGAACGGCTCAATCGATTTTGACCAAATTTTGTGTCCAACGATTTTCGGGCACGATAACACTATTGGGCGAGGTCACGTGTTCGAGAAATTTTGATTTGTGGGTCATTTTTGGGTCACTATGGGTCTAGCTATTTTTATCTAAAAAACGGCTCTAACGATTTTCACTAAACTCTATATTCTACAGTTTTGGATTACGAGAAGACCATTGGGCTAAGTCACATGTTCGAGAAAATACGATTAGGGGGTCATTTTTGGGTCACCGTGGGTCAAGCTAAGTTTATCTAGATAACGGCTCTAACGATTTCGACAAACTTTTGCACCATACTGTTTTCGGGAACGAAAAGACGATTGGGATGGGTCACGTGTTCGAGAAAATTCGATTAGTGGGTCATTTTGGGTCATAATTTGTCAGGGTCGAGCTAACTATATCTAGAGAACGGCTCAATCGATTTTGACAGAATTTTGTATCTAACCATTTTAGGGCACGAAAAGACCATTGGGATGGGTCTCATGTTCCAGAAAATTTGATTAGTGGGTCATTTTGGGTCATAATGGGTAGGGTCAAGCTAATTATATCTAGAGAACGGCTCAATCGATTTTGACTAAATTTTGTATCTAACCATTTTCAGGCACGAAAATGGCCATTGGGATGGCTCTCGTGTTCAAGAAAATTCGATTAGTGGGACATTTTGGGTCATAATGGGTCAGGATCAAGCAGATTATATCTAAAGAATGGCTCAAGCTATTTTTATCTAAAAAACGGCTCTAACGATTTTTACTAAACTCTATATTCTACAGTTTTGGATTACGAGAAGACCATTAGGCTAAGTCACATGTTCAAGAAAATTCGATTAGTGGGTCATTTTTGGGTCATTCTGGGTCAATCTATCTAGATAACGGCTCTAACGATTTTGACGAAATTTTGCACCCTACTCTTTTCGAGCACGAAAAGACCATTTTGATGGGTCTCGTTTTCAAGAAAATTCGATTAGTGGGTCATTTTGGGTCATAATGAGTCAGGGTCAAGCTAATTATATCTAAAGAACGGCTCAATCGATTTTGACTATATTTTGTACCTAACCATTTTCAGGCATGAAAATGGCCATTGGGATGGCTCTCGTGTTCAAGAAAATTCGATTAGTGGGACATTTTGGGTCAAAATGGGTCAGGGTCAAGCTGATTTTTTGAGGCACCCTGAAAATTTGTGCAACACTTCTTTTGTAATGCCTGAATACAAAATCGGATGTCCGGCTGAAGGATCGTGGCCCAAAAACTGTGCCAGACACGTGTCAAGTGCAATTTGACACTTGACACATGTCTGGCACAGTTTTTGTGCCGACTAAAGTGTCTGTCATTTTCAAAATATTTTTTTCTAAGCATAAATATTATTCTGTCTCAATCTCAGCGTGCCTCAAATACCTTTTTTGGGTAGTCAAAAAATGGCACTTGATACGTGCCTGGCACAGTTTTTGGGCCGACTAAAGTGTCTGTCGTTTTCAAAATATTTTTTTCTAAGTATAAATGTTATTCTGTCTCAATCTCAGCGTGCCTCAAATACCTTTTTTTGGGGGGGGAGGGGGGTATTCAAAAAATGGCACTTGACACGTGTCTGGCACAATTTTTGGGCCACGATCCTTCAGCCAGAAATTCGATTTTGTATTCAGCCATTACAAAAGAAGTGTTGCACAAATTTTCAGGGTGCCTCAAATACCTCCCCTAAAATGTTTAACAGCTCTTGGACTAATTTCATGTATGAGGCTGCAAAAGGAAATGGAGCGGCTGTTCAGAGGATGTGCATGGGACGATTTTCAAGTAGGAATCCCTGCCGCATCGCTGAACATTTTGGTGGCTTCATCGGGAGTTGTATGCGAGTGGATCATTTTATGTCTCGAGGCGTGATACGCGCACTGAAAAATATCGCATCATTCCTGTAATGGAAAAAGCAATATTATGCACAGTAGAGGAATATCCTTGGAAAAGTTCGAGAACTGCTTTGTGTGTGAGCCAATTCCTTAAGTAGTCACATACATGAAATGGACGTCGGTAAGCTCCGCATTGGTGTAACGATGTATCTTTCCCAAAATCCGTGCAGGTAATGACTATTTAAGTCAGCGAAGCGCTTTCATCCGTCGAACTCAACAGCGCAATCTACTTCCTCAACGCTGAATTTCCGCACCCATATTCCTATACAAAATCTGCTTATTAAGGTCCCGTCTACTTTCCTTTGCATTTCTGACATATAATTTTGAAACACCCTGTATATATCTTATACTATAATGCGAGCAAAAATTGTGTGTGTGTGTGTGGTGTGTGTATGTAAATTTTATCTTGAGAACGGCTCTAACGATTTTGATTAAATTTTGCACCCTACCGTTTTCGGGCACGAAAAGACCATTCGGATGGGTCTCGTGTTCGAGAAAATTCGATTAGTGGGTGATTTTGGGTCATAATGGGTCAGGGTCAAGCTAATTATAGCTAAAGAACGGCTCAATCGATTTTGACCAAATTTTGTGTCCAACGATTTTCGGGCACGATAACACTATTGGGCGAGGTCACGTGTTCGAGAAATTTTGATTTGTGGGTCATTTTTGGGTCACTATGGGTCTAGCTATTTTTATCTAAAAAACGGCTCTAACGATTTTCACTAAACTCTATATTCTACAGTTTTGGATTACGAGAAGACCATTGGGCTAAGTCACATGTTCAAGAAAATTCGATTAGTGGGTCATTTTTGGGTCATTCTGGGTCAATCTATCTAGATAACGGCTCTAACGATTTCGACAAACTTTTGCACCATACTGTTTTCGGGAACGAAAAGACGATTGGGATGGGTCACGTGTTCGAGAAAATTCGATTAGTGGGTCATTTTGGGTCATAATTTGTCAGGGTCGAGCTAACTATATCTAGAGAACGGCTCAATCGATTTTGACTGAATTTTGTATCTAACCATTTTCGGGCACGAAAAGACCATTGGGATGGGTCTCATGTTCCAGAAAATTTGATTAGTGGGTCATTTTGGGTCATAATGGGTAGGGTCAAGCTATTTATATCTAGAGAACGGCTCAATCGATTTTCACTAAATTTTGTATCTAACCATTTTCAGGCACGAAAATGGCCATTGGGATGGCTCTCGTGTTCAAGAAAATTCGATTAGTGGGACATTTTGGGTCATAATGGGTCAGGATCAAGCAGATTATATCTAAAGAATGGCTCAAGCTATTTTTATCTAAAAAACGGCTCTAACGATTTTTACTAAACTCTATATTCTACAGTTTTGGATTACGAGAAGACCATTAGGCTAAGTCACATGTTCAAGAAAATTCGATTAGTGGGTCATTTTTGGGTCATTCTGGGTCAATCTATCTAGATAACGGCTCTAAAGATTTTGACGAAATTTTGCACCCTACTCTTTTCGAGCACGAAAAGACCATTTTGATGGGTCTCGTTTTCAAGAAAATTCGATTAGTGGGACATTTTGGGTCAAAATGGGTCAGGGTCAAGCTGATTATATCTAAAGAATGGCTCAATCGATTTTGACTAAATTTTTTATCTAACCATTTTCGGGCACGAATAGACCATTGAGATGGGTCACGTGTTCGAGAAAATTCGATTAGTGGGTCATTTTTGGTCACTGTGGGTCAAGCTATTTTTATCTAAAAAACGGCTCTAACGATTTTTACTAAACTCTATATTCTACAGTTTTGGATTACGAGAAGACCATTAGGCTAAGCCACATGTTCAAGAAAATTCGATTTGTGGGTCATTTTTGGGTCATCGTGGGTCAATCTATCTAGATAACGGCTCTAACGGTTTTGACGAAATTTTGCACCCTACTCTTTTCGAGCACGAAAAGACCATTGGGATGGGTCTCGTGTTCAAGAAAATTCGATTAGTGGGTCATTTTTGGTCATAATGAGTCAGGGTCAAGCTAATTATATCTAAAGAACGGCTCAATCGATTTTGACTAAATTTTGTATCTAACCATTTTCGGGCACGCAAAGAGCATTGGGATGGGTCACGTGTTCGAGAAAATTTGATTAGTGGGTCATTTTTTACGTCACTGTGGGCCAATTATTTTTATCTAAAAAACGGCTCTAACTATTTTCACTAAACTCTATATACTACAGTTTTGGATTACGAGAACACCATTGGGCTAAGTCACATGTTCGAGAAAATTCGATTGGTGGGTCATTTTTGGGTCACCGCGGGTCAATCTATTTTTATCTAAAAAATGGCTCTAACGATTTTTACTAAACTCTATATTCTACAGTTTTGGATTCCGAGAAGACCATTAGGCTAAGTCACATGTTCAAGAAAATTCGATTTGTGGGTCATTTTTGGGTCATCGTGGGTCAATCTATCTAGATAACGGCTCTAACGATTTTGACAAAATTTTGCACCCTACTGTTTTCGGGCACGAAAAGACCATTGGGATGGGTCTCGTGTTCGAGAAAATTAGATTAGTGGGTCATTTTGGGTCATAATGGGTCAGGGTCGAGCTAATTATATCTAGAGAACGGCTCAATCGATTTTGAAAATTTTGTATCTAACAATATTCGGGCACGAAAAGACCATTGATATGGGTAACGTGTTCATGAAAATTCGATTAGTGGGTCATTTTTGGGTCACCGTGGGTCCAACTAAGTTTATCTAGATAACGGCTCTACTATTTTGACGAAATTCTGTAAGTTATTGTTTTCGGGCACAAAAAGACCATTGGGATGGGTCACGTGTTTGAGAAAATTCGATTAGTGGGTCATTATGAGTCAGGGTCAAGCTAATTACATCTAAAAACGGCTCAAAACATTTTCACAATTTTTTTTAATATACGGCCGTTTCTGGTCATGAGATGACGTTTGGGTTAAGTCACATGTTCGAGAAAATTCAATTAGTGGGTCATTTTGGGTCACAATGGGCCAGAGTCAAGCTAATTGAATCTAAAAACATGCTCAAAACATTTTGACCAAATTTTATATTATACCGTTTCTGGGCATGATAAGACAATTGGGCTAAGTCACATGTTCGAGAAAATTTGATTAGTGGGTCATTTTGGGTCACAATGGGTCCAGCTAATTTTATCTAAAAACGGCTTAAACGATTTTGACTAAATTTTGTATTCTATCATTTTCGGGCTCGAGAAGACCATGGGGCTAGGTCGCATGTTCAAGAAAATTCGATTAGTGGGTCATTTTGGCTCACAATGGGTCAGGTTCAAGCTAATTGTATTTAAAAAGCGCTTCAAAACATTTTGAAAACATTTTGTATAATACCGTTTCCGAGCATGATAAGACCATTGGGCAGGGTCTCATATTCAAGAAAATTCAATCAATGTGTCATTTTGGGTCCTAATAGATCAGGATCAAGCTAACTTTATCTAAAAAGCGGCTCAAAAGATTTTGACAAAACTTTGTACTACACCGTTTCTGGACAATATAAAACCAGTGGGCTGGGTCGCATGCTCAAGAAAATTCTATTAGAGGGTCATTTTGGTGATAATGGGTCGGGGTCAAGCTAACGGCATCCATCTCAAAAATGTTCAAACAATTTTGACATTTTTTTTGTTATACCGTTTCACAGAACAAAAAGACCATTGAAATACCTCTCACGTTCCATAAATTTCGGTTAGTGGTTATTTGAATCAACGTGGGTCAAGCTTATTTTATCTAGAATATGACTAACGATTTTCACTAAATTTTGTATTCCATCGTTTGCAGGCTCGAGAAGAGCATTGTATTAGGTCGCATGTTCGAAAAAATTCTATTAGTGCGTCATTTTGAGTCACTATGTCTCAGGGTCAAGCTAATTGTATCTAAATCTGCAAGAATGATTTAGTGGGAATAATATATCGAGATCAGATGATATATCAGAAAGCTAATTTTGACCGAGCTTAGCTCGGTCATTCCTGCTAGTATATATATATATACCAAAATGATGAATTGTAATATTATATAATGGTTATATATATATATATATATATATATATATATATAATAAATTTGAAATCACAAATATATGAAGAAATTGGTAAAGTTCTAAAGGTGATTTAGAAATGAACATAGGAAACCAGTATGTAAAATAAGAAACTATGAATGACTCACAGAATCGTCAGAGGAGCTTGTGAGTTCATTCATAGAAGATGCGTTATTTCATCCAATTTTGTCGGCATTAAGCCTAAAATGACAAAATTTAGCTCCTTATAACGCAAACATTACAGAAAAAGATAATAAAAATCTAAGAAATCTAAAAAAAGATACAACTCATACAGGATATTAAAAATTATTAGAGCACAATATCTGAATACATTCTAGGAGTCAAAACTACAGCATATCAGGATGAAAAACATAGTTAAGACTATTTTAACATGTGAGCTACAGTTGAGCATCTGACAAACCCATAACTGTGCTGCAATCTGGTGTGGGAAAGGGAAAATGTAAATTGGAACTGGATTAATAATTAGTGTTTATTGTTGCCATCTTTAGCCCCCCAAAAATAAAAAATAAAAGGAATGAAATTGATTGAGGAAATCAAGAAAAGACTTAGATTAACTTTTAGTTAAAGTAGAATTAAAAAATAGGAGTAAACTTAATTAGTACTGAGTGAATACAAAATAAAATAAAGAGTAAGAATAAATTAATACAAAAAAAAAAGAAAAAGAAAGAAAGAAAGATTTATATAAAAATAAACAAAAGGCCAATTGATTAAATTAGCTATTTTAAAGACAAAATATTGTTATATAAGAAAAAATGAGAATATACATGACATTTAACGAGATGAGGAATATTTGAGATAGTAAAATATAGCCTTGTATTATGTAACTAAGTGTGAAAATTTAAAAAGCAATGAGGAATATTGAGATAGTAAAATATATCCTTATATGATGAAGCAATATGTGAAAATTTATGGTGTTAAATGCACGATACCCTGTATTTTTTTAATATGTCCATACAATATGTAAGCATATATACATACACATATACACGCTCACACACATGAAAACATATAAGGTTTTTAACTTTTTTTAGCATTCCCGACCTCAACCCTCCGTAATGGTATTTTTATTTTTTATGTTTTTTAGTGCATAATGTATGGAAAACATACACATACACCATTTTTTTTAAATATATATATATATATACATACATATAATTTTTTGTGTGTATGATATTTTATAATTTTTTCAGCAATCCACATCCCACCCTCCATAATAGTGTTTTCGATTTTTTCGATTTTTTATAAACATATTAATTGCCTATACTGGTAAGAAGTAGAAAAAAAAAATGAATATTAAGATTTGAGCCATTCAGATATAAAAGAAATGGGATAATTATAAGACAATGCTAATTTCTTTAATTTAAAAATGTTAGGCTGTAAGAATTGGGAGTAACATAAACGTTTGATACGAAGAATATGACTAACCAGAATATTTCTATATACTGAAATATGTAAGCAGGAATTGAAGTTCGTAAAATTAATTACATTAAATGAAAATTCATAGCGTTTATCATAAATGTTGAATGTTAGGGTGTTATTAGGGATAATATTAATGTTAACATCCATAAAATTAATACTAGAATTATTTGAAAAGGGAGTACTAAGTTCTAGATTAGAAGAGTACTTTACAGGAAGAGATGTAGAATTATTATCTTTAACAGAAAGAATAATTATATCATCTATGTATCTGTAGAGCAATATATTATTATTAATAAATTTACGTACATAAAAGTAAAGATATAAATCAGATAACATGCTTGATGAAGCAGCTCCTTTAGTGATGTCCTGTTACTACACTTACAGAAAAATGAAAAACTTCATTCGATTCCTTGGCACTTCATTAGAAATGTCTGCAAATGTTATAGATTTACTGATAAAAATAGCTTTGGGAATCTGTCAGAAAGATTCATGTTGTTGAGCAGAGTAAAAGTTAAAAAAAAAAAATAATAATAATAATTGAGAATGTCCTTAAGGGTGTTGGTCAATCAGGTCTCCAATTCCCCTCTCCAATGTTAAACCTAATGGTAAAGAATGCATTCGCAATTTTAAAATACCACATCACGAAATTAATATTTTTATATTTTTTACTTCGTTTTTCTGCCTACTCTTAAACGTCTTTTTCTTGTGTAGTTGAGAAAATATTTCTAAAATATACACATAATTTAATATTTTATGCGTTAAATTTTTAGCGATGCTGACGACCTACGAGTAAGATTTAGATATATTTATAATAATAAGAGAATATGTGTGTGTGTGTGTATGCGTGTAAGCAGTGGCGCAGCCAGAATTCGGTTCTAGGGGGGGTTTTGAGTTTTTTGATAAATGTGTTCGCCGGCTATTTGAATTACCGGTTAAGATAATCTGTCTTTTTAATGTATTAAATCATAATGCTTTTTACCCGCAGTTACATTGGTTGTGTTTCATTTAAACAGCGTTTACAGTATTAGAGTTAGAAACATAAAATGCACCAATGAAATAACCCCAAACTAGATTAGATTTATAAAACGTGTTTAAAGATGATGAGGCAAACTTTGAGAGTTGTAAGTGTACAGTCCAGCAGATAATTTTTGCATTGAAAATAACAGAATTCCAATCCACTTGTTCAACCAAAAACACACAGGATTTCATTCCAAGACAATCTCGAATTCTTGTTTTTAACTTTAATAATAATGAAGCTATATTTTAACAAAATTTTCAATATACTTACCGTGCTTTTGTCAAATGTAACAACATCACGAAAATTGGTGGAATTTATCATCATTTATGTCCAATTAGTGCTCAGTTAGGTAATCTATATTTTGGAATGTAGTTGATATTAAACATGGTATTTTATTGTTTTTTTTATTGTGCACTTCCAGTACTTTACATGACATCGAATTTGCCATTAGGTAACGTAAATCTGTTGAAAATTTCGTTAAAACATCCTTATTATTGTTAAAGTTCTCTAAAAATATCCGATCTCAAACTGAAGTTGTACCTGTACTAATATTATAAAGAACTAACTTTTTTTTGTAGGGGTTACTTTTGGAACTACCGAGCTGGTTTAAAAAGATAATCGGTCGTGTGCGAACTTAACTCTCATACAAAGGGTTCCATACAAAATATCAGAACTGTTCAAAGATAATATTTACTTGCGCACATATAACAATACCACATGCCATAGTTTAATTCTACTGGAATGAAAACCGATGAATATTTCTCCCTCTAAAACACAGACTTTGTACAAAGCTTAAGCTTGGCAGAGAACCAACCACGCTGCAGAAAGATGTCGCAGAGATTCTCACGAAAAGTCACTTGTAAATCATATTTCATGCAATAGTGGACAATTTTAAAGGAATAAAAAAATGTACGCTTAATAACATGAAACTTTTCTATTCATTTTTAAAAGTAAAAGCATATTCAGACTTAAGTAATGAAATGATTTCTAATCGAAAAGTTTCTTCCTTATAAATGAATTATTTATTGAATTATAAGCAATTTTTGTCTCAAAATTACTGACATTTAATGTCTTGGGATTATTATATGAATTATCTTTTTAATATTTGCCTTCAATAATTGAATTCAGTTGGAATAAAAAGTGCTTATCACTATGTTTCACCTTACCTAAAACAAAGATCTTATACAAAGTTTAAACTTGGCACTGTGCCAAGCACGCTTCGAAAGCAAGTCACAAAGTAGCAATACTGTTTTGATCCGTACCGTTGTTTTCTACATGGGTTTTTAATTAATATCTCGGCAAATTACAGACACATTTTTTCGAAAATCTTTACCGACAATCCTTGGAAGATTCTACGTCGCTTAGGTACACCGAGTGCCCTCAACTCCCCCGCTGACCACCTGAAAAATAAGACGCACGAATGATCTTATAATAATTCCGATTTTACTTTTTAAGCGTAGAGTGGAACCTTAATAATCATGGCAAATTGATGGTGACTATCTCCGTTTCAACATAAGCTATATTTTACATCGGTAAAAAACGGCTAGAAACATGGAATTTGGCATGCTTGTTAATTTAGAGATTTAAATGCATGCCCTGAACAGATTTTTAAAAATTCGAAATTTTAAAGGGTGCAAAAGCAAAAAAAAAAAAAAAAAAAAAAAAAAAAAAAAAAAAAAAAAAAACTTTCTAAAATTGCGATTTGTGTGATACATTTTGTATAGAAGGTTAGAATCTGGCAAGGTGATAACTTTTGGGATGTATAAATGCTCAAAAACGGTTCCTGGAAAAAAGAAAAAAAAATCAATTTAAAAAAGATGAAATGAGCGGAAAACGGTCTGAAAACGATCTAAGGCTAATGTCAGACGGACGTCTTTTTGCACGCTTTTTTACTTACGTATTATCCCTACACAATGCTAGCAGCATTATATGGCCTTAATTATGATTTATTAGGAATTGTTAGAGCTAGATACATTAAGTTTGGCATGGCTGTTACTCTACAAACGTAAATGATCACCAACAACAGTTTTACAAAAATTCGAAATTAAAAAGATGCAAGAGCAAAAAACGTTCTAAAACTGCGCTTTGTGCGATATACACTATGTGGCCAAAGGTGACCGGTCACTTGCGATTTTAGACGTTTTGTTAAATATCTAGAAAAATGCATGAGGAAAATGCCTGAAACTGCAGGTGTGTAAACAGTATAGTATAGGTCCTATATTTCCGCGAAGATTTTTTTTTCCGAAACCCCATAGGGGACCGTCAACAAATTGAAAAGGAACTAATATCTTTTGGATAACCCTGTAAAAACTAATGTAGCAAAAACCTTCAAACTCCAGATTTTTAATAATAAATGGCTTATTGTAATATACTGTGTTAATTTTTATGAGGATAGTATGTATACTCGTAGAGAAATTAAGGATTTTATAAAAACAGTCCCATATTTCGCCAAGTTTTTTGCTTATAATTTGCAAAGTTCTTAATATAAAAAAAGTTCTTTTCAGAAAATATGAAAAACAACATTGTACATAATACTCTGCAATCAGAATTGAAAAATAATAAAAATTGGATGAAAAATGAGGAGGTTTATTAAAAAATGTTTCACTGCGCATGCGCGAATGCAATCAAAATATAATGTGCATAATGTATTAGCTAATTATATAGAGCAAGTTTTGTGATAGTCTCAAAATCATAGAATGAAAATTCTGAAAATTATCGTCGATAGAATAACCTCGAAATCCGTTGTTCCCAAAAAGAAGCAAAAAGATGAGGGGTTGTATCAAATATCTGTTGATTAGTGCCAAGATAGCGTACACAATATTGCACGTACTACTATATTTGGATACAACCCCTCATCTTTTTGCTTCCTTTTGGGAACAACGGATTTCGAGCTTATTCTATTGACGATAATTTTCAAGCTATGATTTTGAACGCTATGATTTATTGTTTCGAACATGGAACAATGACAGAAGTGCAATTAAGAAATGGCCCATTGTGTAATACTTAAACTCAAAGCGTCTGTGTGGCAGGAAATGAAAATTCTTTTAGCATAAGACGTCTCGAAAAAGTGACTCAGTCCAAATAACCAATTTTCACAAAACCAATGCATGTAATATGCGCTTTCACAGTTTTAAGTAGAATTTTCGCCTTTTAATTGAATCACTTTGTTGAATTGAGTTTGATTTCTCAAAGCAGCGGATTTTGAAAAACGCCAAAACGATTAAATATTAATTTTGGTTTTGATTCATATAAAAGGCAATTATAGTAATTTTTCTTAGCTCTCTGGGGGGTGTTTTAACCCCCAAACCCCTCCCGTGGCTGCGCCACTGCGTGTAAGTGAGTGTGTGTGTCTGTCGACGCTGTTCTGAAAGGACCGCTGCACGTGGAGCTACAAAATTTGTAGAAAGGTTTTGAATCCCGAAGCCCGATTTTGGATTTTCCATCAGATTTTTTAAATTTAATTTTGTATGTAATTTTTAGCCTTTTAGGTAGATTTCGTATGAAATACTACCTATTGAGATCTCATCTATGTTGAAATTTCGGGAAAAGTTTTGCAGATCTACACCGATCATGACCCCTAAAACCCAAAACCACCCCCAGTGAAAAACTTATATATATATGTCACTTTTTTATGGACATGATAACTTCTATAATTCTGCACAAATCTTTTCCAGTATCAAGGGGCATAAAATCTCGGTCAAGTTCATTAATGGGCAAAATCGGACCAAGGGGGTGGAAATAGGGAGGGGTTTTGTGAAAAAAGAAAAAAAACCATAACTTCTTAATTATAATACATATCGACTCAGTTTAAAGTTATTATTAGTACTTCTAAAAAATGGGCAAAAATTTATGCATGACAAATGTTTGATAAAACTAAAAATGGGCTCAAGGGGTGAAAAAAATAGGGTTTTGGGGCGAAAAAAATTCATTACTTCGTCAATTCTCAAGATATCAAATCCAATTAAATTTATTATAAATTGTCTTAATATTATCGACAACTTTTATATTGACAAGTCTTTTGACAGGACCAATTCTTACTGAAAAAAAAAAAAAAAAAAAACGTTGAAAACGAAAAAAAAAAGGGGGGGGGGGTGAAGAAGAAAAAATACATAACTTCGTCAAGTCACAAGATATCAAATCCGCATGAATTTATTATATATCTCCTATCTACAACTTTTATATTGACAAGTTTCTGATTGGACCAATTCTTACAGCAAAAATAAATTAAAAATACATATAGGTTGAAGAAAAAAATATCGTATTAAGGATGTACTCAAATCCAAACTGCGTATATTCTGGCTCATTTTTAAATTAGTTTTTGCCTTCAAACGCATCCAATTGGTAGATTCTCTAATTCAGAAACTGTATAATGTGCCGTAATGGTCAATTTTTTGATAGAGGCAGAATATATTTTACAAAATGATGTCAAAGTGGGCATTTCGAAGCGATTGTGTTGGAAACGAAAAATATGGTGCTACTGAGAAAATAATTGTTTATAAATCAAGTTCTAATTAATTGAACGAAAAATAAAAACATAGGTCGCTTATAAATCTCTAAAAACATCACGTCAGCAAGTTTCATATTTTTCCTTTTAAAATGAATCTGAAAATGTGTCAGAAAATTTCGAGTTGTTGAGCATGGAAAAATATTTCTTGAACATTGCCTTAACATGATTCTGATAAAACCAGTTCTTACATAAAAATGAAATTAAAAACTCCTCAAAAGCGGCCAGATAAAATTTTTAAAGTGGGTTTATCTCTAATCATGATTTAGTTTTTGTTGGTGAAATTAGTACTTAACTTCGAAATCTACCTGCGCCTGTAGGCCAGGCTGGCAGGGATTTTTTTATTACGTTTTATTTATACGATTTCTCTACATTAATAAAAAGAATATCTGTTTTAAATCTTTTAGCCCAATGTAATAAATTTGGTTCTCTTTTCTATAATGTTTAATTCGTAAAAAGAGCCCGTGATTAACTAATTAAAAAATTTAATCAAGATATGTATTTGAAAATTTCAGAGCAAATGTAGAAATTTTTTTACATCCGAATATCCAATTTTTATAAAAACCGGTCTGAATTTTTTCTTAATTTTTGTAAAAAACTGACGGCGACAGTACAAAAATTCGGAGAAAGAACCAGACAGGAGCAAGCATTCGTTAAAAACTGAACTAATAAACAATTAAATTTAAAAAATCAAAAAACCCGACTGCGTAAAAAGCGAAATAATTAATTATTTCCCATCAATGTGAAACTATTTTTTATATTACTTACCTATTTTCTTTTTATTTACTTGTATTGATGACTTTTAAGGTATGTTTAATTGTTGGTTCCTATCTATAAACACTGTTCTGATGAGGCCTATAGATGGCTATGAAGGTTAGAGTTGCAGTAAAGCTAGAGATCCTATCTACGCAACTTCCAGGTTGTGTAATACTTAAATGGAGCTTCAAACTGTAAAATAGTCAATGAAACATCGTCTTCATTTTGAAAGACCTATCCAATGATAGGCCACTCAATATGGTGCTTAAAAAATTTTTTCGTCTCTACCGCCATTTTTTATTTTACGGCCGCCATTTTGAATTTATAAAACAAAACCTAGCCTATAACCTGGACTTAGTGCACATAGCGCCGCAGTGTATGTTCCGAGGCAGCCCTCTCCCTCCCCGTTCATCCTACGTCGTAATGTCATATATCCTATTTGTTGCAAATTTTGTCTACTTTCTGAATTTCTACATACTTTTCCCCCAAAACAATAAAAAATGTAATTTAAAAACAACTATTTTTTTTGGGGGGGGGGGGGGGTTGCGGGGGGCGAAATTTTGGGGGGAAGTTAAAAATTCGGATTCAGCGACCCAAAAAACTTAAAGTAAATCTTATAGGGAAAGTTCGGAGGGGAGATGGGAGGGCGAATGTAAACGATGTGAGTGGTTAAGTGGAATTGCGCAACTTAGTCCAGGCAGCACCGCGGCTCATGTTCCGAGGCAGATCCCCCCTCCCTTTTCATCCCTCGTCATAATGTCATAGATCTAATTTGTTGCAAATTTTGTCTACTTTCTGAATTTCTAGATACTTTTTCCCTAAAACAATAAAATAATTGATTTTTTTAATAAAAACCTTTTTTGCGGGCATTTTACCAAAATTTGGGGGGGTTGCCGGGGGAAACTTTGGTGGGAAGTTACAAATTCGGATTCAGCGACCCAAAAACATAAAGTAAGCAATTTCCAGAACTACCATTAATTTTGCCATGTAAAATCCCTATTGCCTGGGCTATAAGTAGGAATTGATATAAAATATTTTTTTTATATTACTTGTTTATATTACTGACCTATTTTTTTTTTATTTACTCGTACTGATGACTTTTAAGTTGTGTTTAATTGTTAGTTCCTATCTATAAACACTGTTTTGACGTGGTCTATAGATGTCTTTGATGGTTAGAGTTGCAGTAAAGCTAGAGATCCTACATACACAACTTCCAGGTTGTATAATATTTTAACGGAGCTTCTGACTGTAAAATGGTCAATGAAACATCGCCTTCATTTTGAAAGACCTATCCAATGATATGTCACTCAATAGGGTGCGTAATTTTTTTCGTCTCTACCACCATTTTGTATTTTACGGCCGCCATTTTGAATTTATAAAAACAAAACCTTGCCTATAACCATCGGGCCGTTAAGACAAATTGATAGAGACCTCATTCATTAAAATCCATCCAGGCGTTGGGATGTTTCGAGGGTATAAAGAAATCCACATACACAGATACGCGTGAAACACATAACCTTCTTTTCAGCCGGGTAAAAAGCCTTTTACCTTACACCTTTCAGCAGATAAACCGATCCCCAAAATCTAATTTGGAATATGAAAGGAAATTAACTATTAAACGTCGCCAAATACTAAAAACATAATTTACCACCGCTAGGAGATGCATTATCTCAGGTTCTATGAGCACGATTTCAACGGGGTTTGGCTTCTTCAACTTGGTTTTCGATTGTCTTACACTTTTCAGTTCCACCTTCCATCGCCGGGGGGGCTTTTTATCTGTGGTCTTACGGGCGCAATTTCAACGGGAATTGTTTAACTCAGCTTACGATAATCCTCAGATTTTCTGGCCGCGCCTGCTGCACGGCAGTGGGACCCGTGTAGGAGGTTCATTCGGAAAGAGATTTGATTGTAACACCCTGCGTAGCACGACCAGTGCACGTGGGTGATTTAGCGATTTTAGCTGGCCAAAATTATTTTTGGTGTCAGTATAGTCACATCGCCATGAAATTGAAAAATGTTATTGATATTCACTATTGAATTTTAGGTATTGCAGAATGTAGCGTGTAGCAGTCATAATTTCATTACAGGGCCTTTCAAAAGTATTTCATAACATTACGGCCTATGGGGGAAAATGGTTTGCGGTGCGGTTTAATGATGTTTCATAATTTCAAACGCTTTGAAATTTATATACATATCTATGAAGTGCACTATAAGATAATTGCTATAGAATGTGGTATGGATAGCATTTATCGATCATTTACAGGGACACTAAAAAGAATTATGTTACATTACGTAGTCTATGGGGAAAATTTGTTTGTGGTGTATTTTGCTCATGTTATACTATTTCAAAAGTATTTAAATTGATATATATCTCCAAGGTGCTCTATAATATGCTTACTATTTAATATGATGTGCATAGCATTCATCATTTATATACAAGGGCACACAAAATAAATCAGTTATATTTCTCTCTATAAACAATACTAATTGCTGGAAGTGCGTTTTCAGTTGTGGAACGCTTTTCTAATTAATAATAACTGTATACTATTTAGTGTGTATAAGTTCTATAAATCATATACTGGGCTGCACAAAACATCTGAAGTACATTTCCTTTTATTGACGGAAATTGCTGAAAAGCAATTTTCAATTGTGCTATGCGTTCCCCAACTGTTCTAAATTTTATCATAATATGCATTATATGATAAATCTATAGTTCATATACAGGGATGCACAAAATTTTCAGCTATTTTTTTTCCACTTTTTTTTTTCAAACGTGTTATGCTATACAAATTATTACTTAGACATCGTTTTTGACGTTATTAAGCTATGAAGTTTTATTATAGTAGTCCGAATGCGTAGAATTATTTTTCATAATCTGATTGACGCACGAGTTTACGTTCTTCTTGATCATTTTAATGATACTTTCTTAACGGTATGGAAGCTAAAGAGATAAAACTATTTTTATATTATAACAAATCCTAAAATTTCTTTTTCTAAAATTTAATATACGGGGCAAACATTCGACAGCTTTAATGAAAATTGCTGTGTTGTATATTCTGTTGTATATTTATATATACCTCTACACACAGGAACCTTATGTAAAGAATGGGAATCATGAGATATCATGAGAAAATATATACATTATGTTTTGCATTGTATCAAATCTGAATTTGGAAAATTTGTCTGAATCAATTTTGTAACCACTCGAAATTTGCAGCCAAGTAATATATTTTACATCATTTTGTCGATATATACATACAACTTTTGAGATATAGGGGAGACCGGGGGAATGCCGCCAACCCGGGTTATGCCGCCACCCCACCTAGTTTAAAAACTAAGGACAGTTTGAGATAGTGAATGTGCCTGCACTATAGCGGCCAACAATATAAACAGTGCCTAAAGTGAGAGTGACTTTGCTGTACGTCGTTCGTTTGTTCTAGTGAAAAATGTAGTTTTCATCTAGTTTCTTATTATTTTGGAGCTTAAAATGAGTAGAGATAAGCACCTTTTATTGTAACATTAGGTATTTAAGGTAATATGACCCGTAATCTACATGCATTCGCCGACATTTTGATGCAATGTGTTGAATAAGTTCGGTTCTTCTTTCGGCTTTGCTTGGGGATTTCCGCCATATTGTCCTCTCGGGGTAATACCGCTGCCATGCAAATCGGATGAGAAATGGCCTCATTTCAATGTAGTGGAGCCGATTCAGCAGAGTGACTTTTGTAATATGAAGTAAATCGTAAGCTTAACCATTATTCTGCTCAATTACATTGCTTTCTAACTATTTTCAGTAGGTTGTGTGTTTCCTAGTATCCATTTGATGCATGTACTAGGTCATTAAAGAGTGGCGGCATTACCCCAGTACAGTGGCGGAATTACCCCAGTGTCCTGGGTAATCCCGCCACTGTGCAGAGGTTTAAAAAATATTTTTTTATGTATGCTTACTTTACAGTTATGATTACAGTTAAATTTATACAGATACTAAAGATCATGATTCAGCTTTAGAATTTTTACTATTAAAAAATAAACATTTTTTCGAGGTGAAAAAATTTAAATTCCCTTAAGGTGTCGCCATTCCCCCGGTCTCTCCTATACATACAACTGGCAATTTTTGTCCAAATTTGGTCATAAATTTAAACATTTCGCTCTTGCAAAACTTCATGTGCTCTTCATTGCAAGTTTCCTCTATAAACGAAATATTTTCAACCAAATTCACATTTTCGTTAAATTTTAAATCTTGTTGCCGTTGTATGATGGTGGAAAAGTTTATTTATGCGACTAACTTAAATCCTGTTGTCTTTCATAAAAAGTATACGGTACTTGAACTAAAATTTCAAAAAAAAAAAAATATTTAGACTTAAGCTAAAAACAAATCTAAAAACTGAGGAGGCAACTAGGGGCAGTCAAATTAAATTGGAACGAAAAGGTAATAAACTAAACTATTTAATCATATCAAAAATTTAGCTTAATCGTGCTTTATCATATAACTTTTTCTATATTAAAACTGAAAAACTGTACAAAAAATACAGAGTTTTTTGCGACATTAAATATGAAATAACAGCTGATATGTGCAAACTTTATGCACATAAATCCGATAAAATAAAGTCCATATTTTGTTTGGAAGCGTCCATAATCAAGCAGTTTATTTTATTTCGCTTCAAGTAACAGATTAAAGAACTATACTAAAATTCACCAATTCATTCTCAACTAAGAAACACCAACTTTGCGCTAGTCTATGGACCATACAATTATATTTATATCAAAACCAATATAAGGGTACAACGACCTAACTATTGAACAGGCAAAAAATATATTACGCTAGGATAAACTTTTAAAAATCGACTTTTGGCCAGCTAGAATCGGTAAATCACCGTGCAGTGTAGCGGTGACCAAACCCACAGGTTCATTTTGAGAGATTTCGTTATTTTGAAAAGTTTAGTATAAATCAAAGTTATAATCACTCGCGGTTTGTTTGGAAAAATTGACGGATCCGGGCAACGCCGAGCGAAGCAGCATCTTTAAAAAAAATTAAGTATATATTTTAGAAATATTTTGTTAAGTAAAAAAAAAAAAAAGAAAAATTCCTCCTTTAAGTACACAGATGAAAGAAATAAAATGATGAAGAGATAATTTTAAAAATACGAATGCATTCCACGCCCATATAGGTTTAACAACAGCAAGGTTAATTTGAAATCTGATTGACCAACACCTTTAAACAGAATCTCTTTTGAGTAAAATGAGTATGTATGACTTGCGTGTTTTTTCAAAGTACTGGGGAATTTTAATCCTCCAGTCTCCAATGCACTCTTCAGTATGCTCTACTTTTTCACTTCGAAATTATTCAAAAATCGCCCCAGGTATGTTTAGATCCATCTGTTAGCTTGCTGGAAAATTAACGATGTTGGGGAATTATTCCAATCATCTCTTGCTGCTATAACCAGATGGTTTTTATAACTTTCCAAACTTATGTAAAAGGGGAGTATTGACTTTTTTTTTTACTATTTATCATTATTATAATAGTTTTAGTAGTCTTATCTATGAAAATAGTCATGTAATCAAGGCATTATTGCTTTGCTCCAATTCCTGATGCATACTGCAGTAAGTTGTACTTTAACACACACACACACACACAAAAAAAAAAAAAAAAAAAAAAAATAAAAAAAAAAAAAAAAAAAAAAATACAAAAACCAGTAATGCATATATTTGTCTTATTTACAGATTGAATAACTAAAGTCAATTGAAAAGGGAAAATTATTCGGGGTTGATCATATGTGGGAATTGATGAAGGGTTAATAAGCTTTTAATGTGTATATTAGAAGTCAGCAGTCAAGATAACTAATTTATCAAATTGAAAGATAATTGAATTTTTCACAAACTAATGTTTACTGTATAACGTTACACAACGTGCATTATAGACGTGCTTTTAAGTGATTGAATCTCAGAATAGACAATCTGTAAATCCCCCAGACATACAGCAGTGTGCTATTGCGTTTAGATCAAGTAATAAATAACTTTTCCTTATTTTTCACTATTATTTTTTTATCTAACGGAGAGTATTTACGAATTATATTTTACTGAAGACGAAAAGGAAACAACAACAAGAAAATGAAACGAACGGGGAGGCGAGAGGGGGGAGGGGGGTAAAGCTTAGTGGGAATAAATGAAAATATTTAATTTTTTCTTAAGATACACATACTTAACGTTTTTTTAAAAATGGAAGATTAAACTCTAAATTAGTACAGCATGCTTTCGAAACGGACCACACCCCAGCCTTCAAAAATTCATTGATTTTGAAAAATAATTGCAACACTTATCATTATAGATTGTTCATGGAAAACTGGTTTACTAGGCTATACCCTTACACGCTCAACGAATCTAGTATCATTTGACATTTTTATTAACATACATCTGACCTGTGTGCTTGGCGTCAAGCGCCTGCTTATAAGTCATCGTCAATATATACAGGGGCGAGATAGCACACACAAGGAAATTTACAACACAGAGAAATACAGCCAGGAGCTCCACAAAGAGTGTGCAACGGAGCCAGCGGGATGCGAACTGCGGTATGATCCCGATGGAATAATTTGTGTTTTGTAAAGTTTAACTTTGACTTTAACTGTGTCCCGGACATGTTTCGATATTCTGCTGTTGCTGATATGTGTGCTGATGAGGCTGTGCGTTGCACAGCGAAACGTCTAATTTTGTATATATTTTTGTTTTTAATGAAATGTTTTTTTATATTTTTTTAATTTAATTTCTCTGTTTAATGTAGTCAAGTCTGCCTAGTGTATGAAAATTAATTTAATTTTTTATTATTTTAAATGTCCCTATTCTTGCGTAAAATCCTTTAACGCTGTCAAGTAATTCCACAAGCTTAGTGGAGACAAAATTCAGCGATTGGCATATTGGATCTTTTCTTTTATATCTTTGGGATTACCATAATCTTTCCTTCCAGATTCTGCTTAGCTTTTTGTCCTTTTCACTGTGGAATGAACGGAGTAAATCACCGAAGAACAAAGATTTAAACCAACGAAAAGCTTTTAAGCATTAATCTTATCTGTAAACTTCTGGTAAAATCAATTTACTAAAAGATGTTGCACTTCTTGACAACTTGAGCATTTTTATCTTCCATGCCCTTTTGAGGCAATCTTCTAAAACTCAACTCCTTAACAGGTTTATTGCTTTTTTGTTTCTTTTCCACAAATTCAATAAAAAAATCCCCTTTTTAAATTGACATTTATAAGTAGGAAAATGTTATTAAAAATTAACATTTTTAATAAGGTTAAACATATACAGTAACCTTCCGATTATCCGCCACTCTATCAACGTCACCCCTCGGTTAACCGCCACTACCACCTCTCCCCTAATTTTGTTTTTTTAAATCAGAAACGAACATTGACCTAATATTGTTGATAGCACGCAAGATGCTGAAGCACTTAGTGATGATCTGGAGATTTTGACCTTGGTGAAAAATGTACCATGTTTAAAAATATTTCTGCGGATGAAATCAAAGATTGCCTCCAGTGTGATAAGAATGATATTGCTTATCAAATATTAATGGATGGCAAAATTATGGGAAATGTTTTGGAAACAAACAAACCAGAAGCGAATAATGTGATGAAACGGGGAATGATGATCCAGCTGTCAATCAAGCAGAAGTGAAGACTATGCTCTCTACTTGCATTAATTGGTTTGAGATGCAAGAAGAAGCCATTACAAGCAAGTAATTTTATTACGTAGAAATAATCGGAACGATTAATATATATATATATATGCATGTATGCATATATGTGTAAGTACACACACACACACACACAAATATATATATATATATATATGTATGTGTGTGTATGTACATATATTTTTTTAACTAATGATTTTTTTAAACTTTGTTTTAATTTGTAATTTTTTCGAAACTTTCTTAATGACTTGTAATTTTTTTTATATAAATATATATTAATATTTTGATAATTTGTAGTTTGTTTGTTTTTTTTTGTTTTTTTTTTGTGTGTGAATGGTTTTATTAAATTATAATTTTTTTAAATTGTAATATTTGAAATCTTTTTTTATTAACTTTTAATTATTTTTCAAAACTTTTTTATTAAGCTTTATTATTTTTTTATTAAGTTTTATTTTTTTAACTTATATATATATATCTGTGAGTCATTCATAGTTTCTTATATTACATACTGGTTTCCTGTGTTCATTTCTAAATCATCTTTAGAGCTTTACAAATTTCTTCATATATTTGTGATTTCAACTTTATTATATATATATATATATATATTTATTTATACAGGGTGCAATATGTTATCTATCGCCGACCTTTAATTTCTCAACCGTTGGTCGTAGACACATAGTTCCAATTACAAAAACGTTTGAAATGAGTTAAATATTCATGTTGTGACATTATTTAAAGTAAAAAATCAATTTTATAAGAATTGCGTAAACTAACTTTTTATACGGTCCCCCAGTCCCTATAGTTATATTTAGTAAAAGTTTACACATATCATAACAGATATAACACAAAAAGTTTGACATCTGTACTACAAAAATTGACACAGTTATTAAATTTCAAAGTTTGAGATTTTTCCACATGATTTTGTCTTTCATTGAGGGATCAGTTAAAAGATGAATTAATGTAATTCGAGATCAAAATCAGGGTGCAATGTCCTTTTTACGGCGAAACCATCTTTATCCGGTATCGCCTAATTGGGGAATCACCAAATAGGGTTATTTCATCTAAAATTTGGAGCTAACTTTTATGGGTCGAACAATATTCAAACGTACCGACGATACCGGCTAAAGGTGGTTACGCCGTAAAAAGGACATTGCACCCTGATTTTGATCTCGAATTACATTAATTCATCTTTTAACAGATCCCTCAATGAAAGACAAAATCATGTGGAAAAATCTCAAACTTTTAAATTTAATAACTGTGTCAATTTTTGTAGTACAGATGTGAAACTTTTTGTCTTATATCTGTTATGATATGTGTAAACTTTTACTAAATATAACTATAGGGATTGGAGGACCATATAAAAAGTTAGTTTTTGCAATTTTTATAAAATAGATTTTTTACTTTAAATAATGTCACAACATGAATATTTAACTCATTTCAAACGTCTTTGTAATTGGAACTATGTGTCTACGACCAACGGTTGAGAAATTAAAGGTCGGCGATAGATAACATATTGCACCCTGTATATAGAATTAAAATTAAGTATTATTTTTTTAACTTATATATATATATATATATATATATATATATATATATATATATATATCTGTGAGTCATTCATAGTTTCTTATTTTACATACTGGTTTCCTATGTTCATTTCGAATTCATCTTTAGAACTTTACCAATTTATTCATATATTTGTGATTTCAAATTTATTATATATATATAGATATATATTAATCGTTCATTATTTTCATGTTTGTTGTTTATTATTATTTTAAGTGATTAATTATTTTAAATGTTTTTTCGGAATTTTTGTTCAGTGTTAAGTTACAGATAATTAGTTGTTTAATTTTATTTAATGCTTGTGTAGAATATATGTATATTAGGGTGGATCGTAGAAAATTTCTTTTTGAATTCAAATTCGGCCCGGTGTGCGAAAGTTGCGTATGGTATTGCTTATTATGTAAAAAAAATTTCGCCCCCCTGAATTGATATCTTCATGCGCCCCAAGGGGCGGAAATCTTCGAATTTACGCTAATTTTCCTGCATTTTAATAGCTATTAAAAATTTACTTTGTTATTGGCCCATTGTGGATACAATGCTATTATGTCCCCTTACCATATGTAAAAAGTTTTAAATCCCTTGAACATCATCTTCATGCGTCCCAAGGGGGGCGAAATCCCAGAATTTTAGCTAAATTATTCTAATTTTCCTGAATTTTAATAGCTATTTAAAAAAATTAATTTGCTATTGGCTCATTGTGGATACAATGCTATTATGCCCCCTAATCATATGTAAAATGTTTCAAATCCCTAAATCATCATCTTTACGTGCCCCAAGAGGCTTAAAATATTATGAAATCTGACAAAATTTGACTTATTTTAGGTTTGTATGAAGATACTGTTACATAATAAAAATCAAGATTTACACAAATTTTTAGTAATTTCGGCTATATATGTTCCTTTGACATATTTACATGTAACTCCTCGGTTTTAATAAGCATCAAATAATTATAATAGGTAAGAGCACCCTTTGGGGCGCATGAAGATGATGTTCAAGGGATTTGAAACTTTTTACATATGATGAGGGGACATAATAGTATTGTATCCACAATGGGCCAATAACAAATTAATTTTTTTAATAGCTATTAAAATTCAGGAAAATTAGCGTAATTTAGCTAAAATTCGAGAATTTCGCTCCTCTTGGGGCGCATGAAGATATCAATTTAGGGGGCGGAAATTTTGTTTTACATAATAAGCAACACAATACGCAACTTTCGCACACCGGGCCGATTTTGAATTCAAAAATTTTTATTCTACGATCCACCCTAATGTATATATATATATATATAAAATAAATTTGAAATCACAAATATATGAAGAAATTGATAAAGTTCAACTGAAAGATTAATGCTACAGTAAATATATTTGGATTTCAAGTGAATGAGATAGCAATAATGGTACATAATCTACAAGATGAAAAACAAATTGAAGACTAATGGAGATAATACATGAAAAATGCGCTATTGCAGCTATGAATACATGTATTAAAAGAATTAAAATGAACAAAGTGAAATTGAACAGCTAAAACCAAGCTATAATAATTACCAAACTAGAATTACCTATTAATTGATAAAGAGAGTACCATTAAAAATGCCAGAATAAGGTTGTAAGACTAAACTAAAAATAACATACTTAATAACATGCGCATTTGCAGCAATGCTATTAGAATGCTGAAATAATAAATTTGAAATCACAAATATATGAAGAAATTGATAAAGTTCAACTGAAAGATTAATGCTAAAGTAAATACATTTGTATATATAACCATTAATTAAACATTACCGACCATCATCAAAAACCGCAATATTGTGAAAGAATTGACAATAAAAATGGATGCCACAAACCTATAATATAGAACTGTATGTGTATGTATAAAATAAAGTGCCTTATACTTAATTACAAGAATTAATATGGAAGAAAAAAAGAAGAATATGGATTCCGAAAAAATTTAAAAACTTACGTATTGAATTACGTTTTCAAGAGTACAGAATTCAATGATATAAGCAAATCAGTTGTTTTCTGTGAGAAAAAAAGCTAAAAGCTGAAATATATATATATATATATATATATATATAGTTCAAATCGTTTGGTGATTAGACAACTTTTATGATAAATAGTAAAGTTAAGTTGAGTCCATTGCTTATATATTACTAAAATTGTGTACTTATAATAGTCTTACATTCTCATTAGTAATTAGTTTGGCTACACATGTCGAAATATCGCAAATTTGGCTACCAAAAAGTGTTTTTGTTGCATGTTAGTGGAATAGTACATGCTTGTTAGGTGGTATTCATTCATTTAATAGTTAATTTTTCTTTGATATCTTGGAAATACAATCTTTTTGAAAAGTTGAAAATATTTCTAAGCTTTTTGTAAACTTTGGAATAATACTTTTATCAATTTATATATTTTTATTTGATAGTAAAATTTTTATGTATTAATTGAAATTAATTTTTATTATCAAATATATATTTCATTAATCTCTTAATTTCAAATTTGTTGTTGTTTAATTATATTAAATCATGTTTCAAATTTTCATTCAGTATATATTTAATTCTCTTTAATATTCTTAATATGTTAATGTTTATCTGTGATATATAGCTAGTATGTTATATAAATGACTTTGAAAATGGGAAGGTTTAATCGCTTGATGATTAAATAATTTTTTGTCAAATAGCAAAGTTAACTTGAGCAAAAAGAGTCAATAACATACAGTTAATATAGAAAGTGGTAGTTTTGAAATTTGATATGTAAAATAACCTAAAGTATTCCTCAAAAGTACTCACTTAATTTCAATTAAAAGTTCAACTGCAATTAATCATAAATTAAATACCTACTACTTCTACAAACATTGGAAAAAATTCTATTACGTAATCTGATCGATGTTAAATATATATATATATATATATATATATATATATATATATGTGTAATATAAGGATGATATAAGGATAAGGCCTTAGTTAATGAAAAAAGGAGTTTAATGATTCTAGGTTATAGTTTTACATATTAAATAGAAATTATATTTACAAGTACGGGAGGGTAGGGGGTTTTTCTGCAGCATACGCGCCCGCAGAATCGTCGGAGCTCGGCCTCTGCTCTCGTCTAGAGCGAGATATGCCTACCATCGGCCGCGTCAGAATGCAATCTGCTCTCGGTTGTTACTTGTTTCCAGGCGAAGAGAATGCAAACTGCATATCAGCAAATTCAATCATCTGCTATTCTGCGGTAACAAGTTCTCATGGAAAAGTGTTGACCATATCTGTTGCTATGAGTAGGGTTTTATGGGAATCTAAAACCACAACTCACACTCGGCCATCTTGTCCGCTTGTCGACCTCGACAGCGCGTTAAATAAGCAACAAGATATGTCAAAAAACAAAAAAAAAACTATCTAAAAATAATTAAAATCCAAAGGAAAAAAACTGTCATTAAATAATTAAGAAAATTGAGCTAAATAATAAAAAAAAAATTAATTGTAAATTTTATGTAAATTAATGCTGAGCTGCCGTGGGATATCTCCAAAAAAAACAAACAAAAGAATAAAAAAAAAAGTCTCAGGATAACATCAATCATGAGACCGTCTTTCTCATGAGCCATCATCAGGGATGAAAAATATAATTGGAAAGGCCGTCTGCCCATTATATTATCATCGAGAAAACATACTAAAATCTGCCTCATCTTAGGTAGAATTTCGTAAAAAAAACATCTTTATCCCAACGTCATTCGGGAATAAAAAATAAAAAAAGAGGTTTGCCTCGTCTAAGCAAAAAAAAAAAAAAAAAAAAAAGGATTTCCCACCAAAAGGTTTTTTTTTTCCGACAGCCAGCTCTTACTTCTGTAAAAAAAAATATGCGAGGTGGGGGGGGGGGGTAAAACACATACATATATATAGCAATTCAATAAAAAGTTTACACATAAAATACAGTTTTAAAAATATAAATGCAGTTTTAAAAGTATAAATACAACAATAATCTTTTTCTTCTTGTCAAAAGTGAGTGTTAAAAAAAATAAAGTCCTGTGTAGATAGTCATCTTAAATAAAGTTGTTGTTTACGCAACATAAAAAAAAGCACGTGTTGCGAAACAGGCAAATGAAAAAAATAATGCACCATTTGCAGTCCGAGAGAAAGATAACTTGCCATGCGCAAAAAAAAAAATCACCGCATGGGTTCAATAAAAAAGTTTTGAGCAGATATATATCGCTCAGAGATTTAAAAAAAATGTTGAACAGAACTTCGAAAAAAAAGGCACATAAATTCTGTTAATATAAGCTGAAAAAATAAAGAATCTGTTGCATATTCCACAAACTAAGAATAATTAAGCAAAAAAACACTGTTGATAAAAATGCTTGGTACGCGATAACTTCTTTAAAAAAAAAGCACTTGAAGTTTATCGCACTGTAGAATGGCATGACACACAAAAATACGAAGAAGAAAAAAAACGTTCTGTGTTGAAGATTTCCATCAATGATTGGACTCTTGAAATGGTGAGTTACACTGGTAAACACCTCATTCTAATGTTTCGTCCAGAAAAAAAAATCGTGGATGCTTGCTGCAATCGTAAAAAAAAACGAAGATATTGAAATAAAGTTACTAAGAAAGTCACAGATAGTAGCAGTCTAATAGTCTGTACGATATAAATGTTCTCTTAAATAAGCAGATATATGGGTGTCAAACACAGAATATATAAAAACACAGTTAAAAAAATAGTAGTAATAATAAAAAACACATTTATGATAAATTCGTTGGTTGCACTAGTGACCTATATACGTGAAGCATATTTCTTTTTGGAAGTTTAAGTCTACTTTTTCTCTTTCTCGTTGATGACTTCACAAAATGTCGGCGTATAAAAAATAAAAAAGGAATGATAAGGACACGCAGAATTTCGGTCCAATTAGTAACGTCACTCAAATCTCGAGATGGTTGGGATGTATGGAACGTCGAATGCTGATAAATGAGTCCGTTGGCAGACGTAAACAGTAATAAAAAGATGGTCAATAAGACGAGCACAGTCATGAACAGCTTGTAGGATAAGAAATTTAAATCGTAGGAAAAGCAGTCTGGCGATAATGTTGCGAGATGTTTCTGATATGCTGAGTCAATCACTGGGTCAATTTCTATGTCAGTAGGAATATTTTCCTTCGAAAAGTCTGTATTTACACTCTGCGGTTTTAGATCTTGGGGAAAAGAATTTGAAACAAATGTTTCCGTAGTGCATCTTGCGTCGGGAAATGCAGGTACATAGGATTTATCTTGAGATTTCGTTGCAGATACATTATCAGACACAGTAATGCAGCTTATAAAAACGCTTGTGGGTGGAGATTTAGTTAAAGTAGCGCCGTTTTTGTCACATGTGAGAGTACCCTGAAATATGACATCTGTTCCTATGATAAGTGGCATGGGCATCTGAGAAGACTTAACTACGTAAACAGTAGTAGAAAAAGTATTATCGTCTATCTCTATATCGGTAGAAAACGATCCTATAGGTTGAATAACACGGTTACCGATGCCCGACAATTGCACAGTTGCTCCGGTGAGGGGGGGAGACCCAATTTGTTCATAAATGTCTTCTCTCAGTATCGTCAGTGAGCTTCCAGTGTCCAAGATTGAATTGATTTGTAAATTAAAAATTTTTACAGGTTTCTGCATGCGCGGATGAGAATGACACATTTCGACTACGTTAATTTGTTCGTTTCTGCGTGGTGACTTCTTGCGTGAAGGGGAGGTGCCTTGAGTCGAACGCTTACGCTCCGGCGTTTGTTCCGTACATTGATTGGAAACATGACCAAAACATGCACATTTCATACACTTTTTTCCTTTATTCAAATGCACACAATGGGCAGACAGGTGTCCTGGGGCTAAACAATTCCAGCAAGTTAATTTTGCAGTTTTCTCCTTCTGGTTAATCTTAGGAGTGTTGGGTGTAGTCGGTGACATTGATTGATAAAATTTAGAACTCTGTTCACAAATTCGTTCGAAAATTTGGAGCTTGTTTTTAAATTCGGCAAGCGTGGCGCACCCGAATAATATAGCTTTATTATGTGGTGTATCGTTAATCCCATTAATTATATAGTGAATTAATGATATATCATCGATGTTTCCTCTCTGTGCTATTTCTTTCATTTTCAGAAAATATTCCAATAGTTTTTCGTTTGGGCGGCAGCCTCTAGCGGCTAGTAATTGATGTATCTGGGCGGACGAAGCTGATTGTCCAAATTCGCGAAACAATGCTTCTTTGAGCGATGTATATGAAGAAATGTTATTTTCACTACGTACATACAATAATGCTAAACTTTTTAATGCCCGCTCAGCAAACACAAATTTCTGTATGTCGGACAGTTGAAATGAATGGGCCAGAGATTCAAATCTCTGAAACCATGTTTGAACGTTTTCCGTTTTATCACCACTAAACGGTGTAATTAAATGATCAATGTCATGGAAAGAAATTGCCTGTTTGGGCGCGGAGTGTGTACAGTGTACACGCGCCTGGTCTGGCTGTACTGCCAAAGGCGAAGATAAACCAGTGCTTCCACTACTATTGTGGCTATCATCAAATTCTGTATCCGATTCGGAAACTGCCGTAAACGTGTCTTTAAAAGCCGAAATATCAACTAGTGCGCTTAAAATACGTTGCCCTATATCTTGTTTTGATCCATGGATGTCAATGGATAAGATATTAGCAATAGTAATCAATTGTATCTGATCGTAATCGTCCAAAATTACTTTGAGTTTATTTTCATACTCATCGCTTTTGTCAGTAAAAGAAAAACCTTTAAATTTCCTTAAATTCGCTCTATTCTGGCGATTTTTATCGCAACCAAATATAAATTCATGCAATAATTTGATTTTATCTGTTTTAGCCGATTTCAACTGGCTTTTAATAAAGTCAATTTCTTGTAATTCCATATTAAAAGGCAAGAAAGGAAAGAGAAAAAAAAATAAACTTACTTCAAAAGGAGTTATCCAATTGAAAAATAAATTCCTCGCCACGATATATTGAAGTAATCCAATTAATGATCCGTAGAAAGAAAAAAAAATATACTTGCAGTCGAAGATTCATTCCTTGTACAGCGATAACTATCTTGCACAAATAAAAATAAACGAACTTCAACCAGATGGCTAAGGGGATGAATCACACGTCTGCTGGAATACGAATGTTGATAACTGTTGATAACTGAGTTGGGACTGAGAAGGAAGTTCTCCAATTCTGATCGGTAATAAAGCCTAGGGGATTTTACTTTTTAAATTCGTTTTGGATTCAAATCGGCCTAGAGCTCCCATGTAATATAAGGATGATATAAGGCAGTGGCGTGGCGTGAAAATTTCCGGTGGTCATCGCAATTATTTAAGTTTGTGGTGAAGAATTATTAACTCTAAAATTCAATGGTTGAATGTTCAAAAAAGAAACTTTAAATCTTACCTTCACTTATACATGAACTCCAGATGTTCTGCTTAAACTGGATCGTGGAGTTTTAAAAGCTTATTAAGAGTTTTAAAATATTGCTTGGTCATCGCCGCATCCAGCGATGACCGGACGCCACGCCACTGATATAAGGATAAGGCCTTAGTTAATGAAAAAAGGAGTTTAATGATTCTAGGTTATAGTTTTACATATTAAATAGAAATTATATTTACAAGTACGGGAGGGTAGGGAGTTTTTCTGCAGCATACGCGCCCGCAGAATCGTCGGAGCTCGGCCTCTGCTCTCGTCTAGAGCGAGATATGCCTACCATCGGCCGCGTCAGAATGCAATCTGCTCTCGGTTGTTACTTGTTTCCAGGCGAAGAGAATGCAAACTGCATATCAGCAAATTCAATCATCTGCTATTCTGCGGTAACAAGTTCTCATGGAAAAGTGTTGACCATATCTGTTGCTATGAGTAGGGTTTTATGGGAATCTAAAACCACAACTCACATATATATATATATATATATGGAAGTTATCGAATATAGTTAAATCTACTATCGGATATTAGTTCAAATTTATATGCACTAAACTATATCAGAATTAATATAGTATACGTATAAGGTGTTTATATGTTGTTAGTAAGTGACTAAAAGTAGAAAACGATAGAAATTATAGTTATGTGATTAAACAACAAGCCTAATGGTTAGTGTGGTTAGTATAAAATGAGAAGTCAGGTAACTAATTTGGATAATTCCAAAATAGCAAACCCTACCTAGATAGCGTGATTGGTTAGGATATCACGTGACCTCTATTACGTAACGTGTTAACTTAGCAAAATTTGAAGTAGATCTATATTTCAAAATGTATGTCTAAAAAGTTCCCACATATATGGTTTGCAGGGGTTTTAGATATAAACAGGAATTTGCATATTTGAAATAGCAAAACTAAAATTTCTAGAAAGAGTAAAGTCTTATAAATAATAGTAAATTCACCAATATATTAATTGAAATGAAATTAATGAATTAAAAAATATATTTATTCAATGATAATATATGAAGTTAATGACATATTAGACTTCGTGTAAATTATACTAAGTTCTCAGTGATGTCATCTGTTGTAAAAACCCATCGATGAATCAAAACTTTATGTCTGAACTTTTTAGTGATTTAAAGCATCATTAGATAAGAACTTGTCAAGCATTTTTCTTCAAGTAACTTGGGGAAATAGACGTGTTTGCAGATGTGTCCGTATAACGTAAGCATAATTTGTATGTTTATTATTTAGTAATATATAAAGTGTATGTGTATTCTAATTTTTCTTATGCGTTTAGTTCATAGTTGTTATAGCATATACATTTTAGTTTATCGAACCTAATCAAAAACTTAAAATGTAGTTTAGGCTAATTAGTTAAAAATGATAAGTGTTAAGTGATTGTGTTAAAAGTAATTTAGGTGATATATATATGTATATATATTTGAATAATTCATAAGTTTAGTCGTTTTATAGGGCATTAACAAATTAGAAAATTAAAAAAGTTTTGTAACAAATGATAAAAGATATTTATGCATGATTGTATTTTTAAATAATTCATATATTAACTAACACTAAATTCATTCACTCACATAAAATTTATTTTTCGCTTTATTTGATTGAACGGTGAATGTGTGTGCAGTCTAAACTTTAAAAATAAATTAAAACCTTTGTTAATATCAGATTCTACTAAATAAAACATGATTAAGTCTCTATTTTCTCTTTAATTTCAGGAAATATAAGATTCTTTATTGTAATCATATTCAAATAGAATAAAGAGTTAAATGTTATTAACATGTTTCACATATCATTTGAAACTTGTGTTAGCTTATTTAAAAATATATAGATTTTATCCTAAGTGGGTGTTGTTTAGTTTTAATAATGATATTTTTTTTCTAATTTTAGTATGCACTATTATTATTATTTATTTTTCATTTCATAAATTTCCCTATCCCTATATGTTATTAGTAATTCCCACGCACGTATTGTTTAGTCACAATAACAGTTAAATGAAAGTATTTTTTTTCTTTCGATATTTAAACAAATCCCTGGTTAAATATATTTCTTTCAATAAGTAGCAAGTTTTGAATTTTGAGTGATTGTTTAATATGTTGAAAATGAAGTAGTGTAAGCGAACAAAATTTTAAAATGTTTAAGCAAACTAATTTGCGTTAAATGAAATAATATGTGTTTATGAAAAAATTAATGTTATCATTCTAAAATTAATGAAAACTCGAAGTTACGAGAAAGCGCTTTTAATTATTCTTTAACAAATGGAAATTCTCTTATCACATATAGTCACTGTGATATCAAACAGTTCCCAAACTTGAGTGAGTCAAAATTATCATGTGAACTGTCGTGATTTATTCCCCTAAATTGAAAACAGATACTTAAAATCTAAAACTAACTGCTTGAAAAATTACATATTACTAATATATACCTCTCTCCTATGGAAAGGGTACCAAATTTAAATAAAGTATTTTTATTTTCTCAATATTTATGCTAAAATTTAACTTATTTTGTAAAAATTTCCTAAAGTGAATCTTCTAGAAAATGCTTTAAATTACTTATAATAAATTCTCTTATCTACAATCCGCAATGCATTATCAAAAAATGATTCAAGTTCGTTGACTCGAAGTCAAGATTTTTGCTGTATAAATTGTGATGCTTTTTTCCCCTTCAAGTTGAAGTCTAACAGAATCAGGTCCTCACATAAAAGTTTTTTAATTTCATTAAATGCAATAAGTAATATTTTATTCTACAGAAAACTATGCGTTACTTTATCATAGTTACTTTTGAACTAAACGTAACATTTCTTTTATTATTATTGTAATGACATTATTATCTTAATAGTATGCTATTATTATTTTAATCTTCTTATTATTTCAATGTTATGTGTTATTATTAGTATTAGTAGTAATATTTAAATGCTATTAATATTGATAGTAGAATTTAACTAGTATGTGTGAAAAAAAAAATTGCCCTATAGAAAACTATGCGTTACTTTATTATAGTTACTTTTGAATGCAACGTAACATTTCTTTGATCATTATTGTAATGACATTATTATCCTAATAGTATATGCTATTATTATTTTAATTGATTTATTATTTCAATAAGGTATGCTTTTATTTTTATTTCAATGCTATAAATATTGACAGTAGAATTTAATTAGTATGTGTGAAAAAAAATATATTGTCCTATAGAAAACTATGCGTAACTTTTTTTTATAGTTACTTTTGAGCTAAACGTAATACTATTATTATTATTTAAACTGATTTATTATTTCAATAATGTATGTTTTTATTTTTATTTCAATGTTATTAATATTGGTAGCAGAATTTAATTAGTATGTGTCAAAAAAATATATTGACCTATAGAAAGCTATTCGAAACTTTATTTTAGCTACTTTTAAGCTAAACATATTATTATTATTTCAATTGATTTATTTTTTCAATAATATATGCTTTTATTATTTCAATCTTCTTATTATTTCAATGTTATATGTTATTATTGGTAGTAGTAGTAGTATTTTAATGCTATTAATATTGTTAGTAGTATTTCAATAGTGTATATGTTATAAAAATATATTAATTATCTAAGAACGTATTTAAAAAAAAACTTGGAGAAAACGTAAAAAATCAATTTTTAAAATTACATTTATCAATTAATTTTTCTTTTATTTAATGCTAAAATGTTCTTTGCAAAAATATTCTCTAAAACAATATTAGTAATGCGAAAATTTAGAAAAGTGTGTTAAATTTCGTTCCTTAAAAAAATGCACTATAAAAATTAGAAAACATGGCCTAAAATAATTCCATTTGTTTATAAACAACGGTACATGAGATTCTCAAATATAAATTCATTTAAAGACAAGAACCTAATCATTTTTATCACTGAACCTAACGCGCGCTATCGTTCTACAATTTCCTGGTGATAAGAATCACCCTACTCAAAAATCCTTCCCTAAAATACATATGAAACTGATATATAATACAAGTAAAATTTATCGAATTAACATTATTCTTTTAACATTCAATACTGTTCTGATAAAATTCTAATTATCTAAATTAAACAAAACGCGTTGGTCGTGGTGGGTCCACAATTTAAAAAAATACATTTTCCCCCCTAAAAACTATTGACTAAACGTCATTTGTTCTACATATAAAAATTCCGTAAAAACTCTTCATTAAAAATTAACCTCCCCCCCCCACCTCAGTAAAAAATGCTATCCTACGCTAAAAAAGTTTAATCTAAAAAAATCCTTATCAAAATTCTCTTATCTCCCCTTCGCTTATTGCGCTACACTTTCGTTATCGTACTATAAGACGATAACGAATGACCTTCATTTGACCTTGAGCCGACGGCGCAAACGGTGCTGATGCAAAACGCCCCTTTTATATCTACTTACAAGTAATGTTTTTTTTTCACATCCACTATAAAAGCAAAATGTTTTTTAATTATTTTGGGTGCTATTTGGTACAGTTTAAATTAAAATTAAGTGGTATAAATAATAGATCGTTGCCCTTGAAAGGGTAAAGTAAATTGTACTCTATACTCTATATCGTCAAATTCAAATATTGGGATATTAAAATTAATGCTTAATATAAAAAAAATGTACAAAACTTAGCATGTTTTAAACGATCGGTTAGAGAGTAGCTCGATCATTAAAATAATTCATTTTGTCAAATTCGTCATTCGCCATTATATTTTTCTTATTTATTTGTGAAATTTTGTAAACAATTCTGAATTCTCCAATAATATCCTACTTGTCTCTGTCAGGTTAAGGGCCGTATAATATGACGACCTGTATATCTACAACGTGGGATACCTGTAGATATACAGGTGGGGTACCCAGGCCCTTATTATTGCATGGACAAATCGGGACTTTGCCCAGAGCCCCCCAAATCCATATATTAAATTATAAAATATTTACTTTTTTGTTTTTTGTTTTTCAATTCCAACTTTTCCATAAGTCGAAGTTATTAAATTCATCTTAAAGTAATATAACAAGTTGCTAAAGATGAAAGAGTTTTGTTCTGTACTAAGAAAAAAAAAAGAGTATTTCTATTAATTAAGGTACTTAATTTAAAATTGACGGAGTTAAGAATTTCCTTCTCTTTAAAATGCAAGGTGCTAAAATATTGTTTATGGATTACACATATGACCGACCATCAGTTCTATTCGAATAATCTTGCAACGATTCGAATGGGCCCCCCTAATTTATCTTTTCTTTTAGAATTAGTCAGGATCTGGGCCTGGGGGTACCTGTTTAGGATTTTATTCATGGTTTACTTGAATCTAATTAAATAGAGAGTCCGTAAAACGACTTATCCCACCTTCCTTATCTCGGAAATGCGATGAAATTTGGAAAAACTATGAAATGTATGTCTTCAATCCATTCGAGAGAGACATTTTCAGGATAAAAAAAAAAAAAAATGATGCTAACGTCCACGGAGGAGGGATGCACGAAGAGGGGGGCTATCTTTGATATTTTAAAAAGGAAGAAGTTCTTGTAGCATATCGCTAGAAATATTTCTTAAAGATAAACAAGTTAATAATAAAAAAAAACTACAATTTTTCTTAATAAAAAAACATACTACAAGGTTTCTTAAAGAAGTTACAGTTATTTAAAAATTTAACTCCTAATGCGTTCAAAAAGTAAAAGAAAAAAAAATAAAAACAGAAAAAGATAAAAGAAAAAGAAATTCGAAAGGTGTTCCGAATTAACTGCCTTCACTTCTTCGCAGTAATAGAGTAACTGCAGAAATTCATTCCTGACAGTTTTAAGTGTGGCTGGAAAGACGTTATTCCAGCCTTCCGTAACTTGCTGATCTTGTATACCAGGCTCGCCGAACCTTTTCACGTGCTCGTGCCGAAAATTCAGAAACAGTATCTATCAAAAATGTAACGTGCAAAACTTATGCAAAAATAATTTTGAAGCGTACGATGTTTATACGAAACACTGGTTATAAAATCAGTTGCTTTCATGCATTAATAATTAAAAAATATTGAAAATCAAAATGTGATTTTTTTGTTTTCTGTATACTGGAATCAGCCATTAAATAAATGAGTTTTTAATGAATGGGATCACTTATCCTTATGTACTGTAATAAGGGGGAAAAAATACGAGTTTTTACTTCATTAATTTATAACTTATTATTAATGTAACATCTCGGTTATAATTTTTAAAGTTACATTAAACAATGCACTAATAATGTATCGATGAGATTTTTGTTGCTGTACGTTCGATGAAAATTGCTTCATATCTGGTTCCTATTTTGTTATTTTTACAAATATACATAGCTAAATTAGATTCATTTGCCATTTTATTGCAGTAACTGACAAACGAAATTCATTTAAAAAATACAGCTTTTTGAATTCATATAGAAAGGCAAAATACATGTCGAAGACACTACATATCGTGACAGGAAAAGAAAACTATTCTGATGTGTTAATTGATGCAAAAACTAATTGCATTATTTGTGCCTGTATGGAACAAAATTTTATTGGTTATAACATAAATAAAAAATGGATTTTATTTGTATAACGATTACCAAATTTAAATTTTTCGCGTGCCAGAAGAATAAGCTGACGTACCAACTCTGGTACGCGTGCCATAGGTTCGCCAACCATGCTGTATACTGAAGCATTCAAGTGCCCCCGCAGAAAGAAAAAGTCATTGGGCATCAGAGCTTGAAAACGGGAGGCCATTCTAAAAATCATTCCTCCCGGCCGCTTGATAATTTATCTTGTCTTGAAATAATCTGAATTCAATGCTATTTTGAATGTTGAGGACAGAGTCGGCTATAAGTTTATAAGGATGGAGATTATGGTGGCGGTGTATGCTATTCACCCAGTTCTCGTGCTTATAGGTGCCCCAACAAAAGACATTTGTTAAATTAGTGGAAAAAAAATATTGCCATAAAATTATTGCCATCAGATTCAGTGCTTTTACGGCCTTTGGCTAACGTTAAAAGAACTTTCTTTTCTCAATTTTATATATTTTGTGTCTGAAGAAGTGTTTGTTACACCCAGGCTCTTTTAACCCGTTCGGGACCATGGGTTTATATATGTACCCTCAAAAATTGCTTATAGTGCTTTAGTAAATACCAGTAAAAAAGAAAAGTAACATTGATTTTATTTAATTACGACATTTTCGTGATTTATAAAGTTAAGACAAATAATTAACGAAAAGTGGTGCTAAACGAATAAAATTCGTGTAAAAGTGTGCTGGTCCTCAACGGGTTAAAGAGAAGGCCGGCCATAGTTGTCGAATGTATTTCTGATTCATACGAAAAGGTTATTGATATATGATATATGTCCAATGTGGTGTGTTAACGTCTTATGCCAGGATAAGCCCTCTTGCATAATTTTATGTTGGTTGTGAAATCTGCTTTTGAATCTATGAATTTCAATTTCAAAGCGCAGTTCTTGTATCGGAAATTAATCATTAGCCAACTAGTTGGGAGTCAGTTGAATATTGTGTAGATACTACATAGGGGAGATGGGGACACATGTGAACATCGCAGTTTTTGGACAGTTACTATAAGCTTTTTTATTTGAAAAAAATTACTAAAGATGATAGCATCTGTAGACATATGGTAAAAATTTTTTGAAGCTCTGTGACATTTTGTTTGTCCTCTGTAGACAAAACACTGTTTTTAGATCTCAAAAGTAAAATCATTGCTCCAAGTTCATAAGCGAATAATTTTATTTATTTATTCATTTATTTGAATTTGAGTGTTTTACCATATACTATGAATACTAATAAACATTTTTGATAAAATTCTTTTTCTTCTAAAATTGAGAAATGTTAATTATTCATCAATTTAACAGAAACAGCAATGTGGGGCACTTGTGAACAGGCTAGTTGGGGCAGATATGAACAGTTCATAAGTACCCCAATAATCATTCTGTGATTCTGTTTCTTTCAGTTAACTTAATGAGAGATAATGTGAGTTCCATTATCTACAATTTTCCTGAAATTGAAGATATTTTCCTCTCACAAAGTTGATTTTGTATTGAAACTTCCACAAACACATCTTTCAGCAAATACATAAAGAACAACAGGCTCGTCTACGTTCAATTGTACTTTAAATAAATTTAATGTTTTCTAAAATGCAATAAGTGTTATATATTATTTTACTAAACGGTTTACAACAATATTTTTTATGCATTGTTAATACAAAAGTATTACTTTGAACATCTTTGCAAATTTTTCTTTTACATTTGTTCTAACCTTGCAATGATGGCTTACTTCCATCTCTAAAACATTTATGTATATGATGCTTTGAATGGAGATAGATACCAGTAATATTTTAAGAAAGTACAATTTTTAAACTGATAACTACCGTAAAATCCCGATTGTACCCCCCCCCCCCAATCTTTCAAAAGCAAAAGAAGTTGGGGGGGGGGGTTATAGTCGAGATTTTTTTAATCATTAAAAAACCCTTCTTTATCTATAATTTACAAGAAAATAAGGCAAATACAGGAGTGAGAATTTTTAGTATTTCGGCAGATTTCCGATAAATAGTATGTAAATGCCCCCTCCCTAAAATTTCCCCCAAACAAAATTTAAAAGTTTTAATTTCTTTTTTTAAATTGCTTCTTTATTTTTTTTATTTTATTGCAACAATACTTAATGAATCATCTAAGACTCTCCCCACCAAATCTACTTATTTTCATTTTATAATCTTTTGCTTAAACATATCACGCAGAAACTAGAGAAATATACATATATATTTTTCTTTATGGTGAATTTAAAAGGTAATATAACTAATGATTACTATGACAAATGAATAAAGGAATAAAAAGCACATTAAAGGATATTTTTTCCTTGTGTTCACATGTGCCCCACGTGTGTTCACAACTACCCCGCTGATGGGGCACATGTGAACAATTTTTTGATTTTATAAAACTATTAAAAAATGTAAGAAAAACTATACAGGCGATTTTGAAAAAAATACCATGTGCAAAAGAAAGTTCTGTTTACTATATTAAGTAGTTTTTGTTTATCGAAATTAATCCAGTTATGAGAAAAAACTATATTTATGCGAACTGTTCACATGTGCCCCCATCTCCCCTATATTTTTCTTTATGGTGAATTTAAAAGGTAATATAACTAATGATTATTAGTTATAACTATGACAAATATATAACTATGACAAATGAATAAAGGAATAAAAAGCACATTAAAGGATATTTTTTCCTTGTGTTCACATGTGGCCCACGTGTGTTCACAACTACCCCGCTGATGGGGCACATGTGAACAATTTTTTGATTTTATAAAACTATTAAAAAATGTAAGAAGAACTATGCAGGTGATTTTGAAAAAAATACCATGTGCAAAAGAAAGTTCTGTTTACTATATTAAGTGGTTTTTGTTTATCGAAATTAATCCAGTTATGAGAAAAAGCTATATTTATGCGAACTGTTCACATGTGCCCCCATCTCCCCTACATGTTTAAAATTAGTTTTGAAACTAGGCGATGCATAAAATCAGCTTGGCTGTTACCATCAGAAAGTTTACATCCGCTAAGTTCGTAATACGTTTTTAAAAATCATTTTCTCAACTTTTACGTTGATTAACACTTGTGAAAGAAAACTTCATGATCTAGGGCAGGCTAAAACAATAATAAGAAGTCGAGTAACCTGCTCAGCGGAAAACTGCCCCAAACGGAATTTTGGTATCTTGCGATTCTGTCTTCGCAAGTGTTACCGTAGTTTAACAAAAGCAATAAATTTTCAAAATCCTACATGAGTAAAAATTAAAAAAAATTTGTCTTTGAAAAAATATTTATAATTCAAGGAGACACAATTTAAAAACGTAGTACGTGCGCATCGGGAGTGAACATCGTGATGGAGAAAATCAAATTATGATGGTTGCATTAGGTAATGAACAGTAATGTTTTAAAAAAATTCTGTAGGTTAACATGGAATATAGAAAATCGCGGTCTGTGAAGGGAAAAACGAGAAATACGACTTTTGTTTGGTCTTTGGCAACAGCGTTGAATGGAGACCACAACCAAAGACCACAGAACGCTCACTGAGCTGATACTGATCACATTTGCAGATTCTGCGACTAGAAGTCATAATTTTTTTTCACGGGGCTTTCTTTTCCATATGCACTGACGGAAAAAAAAATCCCAATACCAAGAAAGACTTGTGTTAGATAAACGAAATTTGGTAGGCGTATTTATACATCTGAAAGATGACATCGATTCAAATTTCGCGCTTCGCGCATAAGTGTGGCGCTAGTGGCGCCACTCAGAACTTGCAGATCAGGTTTACTTTAAATGCGTGCTGTAAAGTTCGTGGGCGTTATTTAGCTACGAAACGTGACGTATTGAGTTGATGTTAGCCAAGAATGCCTTTAACAAGACGAAGAAGCCACTGTCAACAGCTCCCCGAGTTGGAACGAGGTCGCATATTCGGGCTACGAGAAGGTGGATTTTCTTTCCGCGATATTGCAGAAACACTTGGCTGGAATGTATCCACTGTGCATGATTGTTTGAAACAGTGGTCAATGGATGGTGCTGCATCAAGAAGACCGGGTTCCAGGCGGCCACGTGCACTCCTGAGAGGGAAGATTGCCGTATTCGGCGTACGACTGTGGCGCATCGTACTGCGTCTGCGGCAGAAATTCGAGCTGTAGTTGGTACCACAGTTACACAACGAACTGTTAGAAATCGGTTACTTCAAGGACAGCTCCGAACTAGGCGCCCTGTAGCGTGCATTCTACTGACTCCAAGCCATTGCCGTTTGCGACTTCATTCGTGTCAAACCAGAGCTCATTGGTGGGCGGAGTGGAGATCTGTTGTGTTTCTTTTTCATCAGAAAACACAACAGATCTCCACTCCGTCCTCCAATGAGCTCTGGCAGTGGCGCCAACTTTTAAAAAACATTGGGTGGGCTCAAAACCATTTTAGTGTAAAAATGACACTATCATTTTGCTTTCTTTAAAAATTTGGGAAAAGATGATATTTCAAGTTGTGATAAGTTATAATCTTTTAGGGTCGAATATGAAGCTGATATTTTATTTAATTATATTCCCACGGAGTCTTCCTTTTATGAACTCTAATATTTACTTACTGTGCATGAATTTGATTACAAATTTAACGCAGGGGACTAATAGATACAATTTCTTGAACCGGTGATAATAGAAAGATACTTCCAATTACAAAAAGTATACAAGTCAAGTACATGTTTCAGATATGGGATTTATTTAAAAGGGGCTGCATGCTCCTTAAAATACGAAAATTATTTTTTATACGGCCTCTTTTTCGTATAAAGTATATTTAGAAAAATAATGACATTAGAAGGAAGTCAACGGAAGGATAATAAAAAAATTCTTCTACAGACAAACCATTGGGGATTTTTAATTTTATGAATGTTCAGTGTTTTCTGGCATTAAAAATGCGCCTTTCCTGTTTACAAGTGCTTAACGAATTTTTTAATAAAATGAACCCATTTTTTATGTAGCACGGCATGTTGCAAATATGATCTCCTAACTTTACATCTTCCAATAAATGCTTCAGAAGTTCTCAAGCTTCATTTTAGAGCACCGCGCCAGTTGAGTCTTGTTAGAGCCCCGAGCATCTCTATATAATTCGATATAACGTTATCCTAAGTAAAATAACGATAATATTGTTCTAAATTTGTATTTAACAGAGCTGCCAAGTCTCCGGCTTTTTGGATACCAGTAATTTAATACAGAAAATGATGTTTTATTTAATTGAAACATTTGACCGATTCCTAAGAACCAGATTTTCTCTAAGATAATAGTGGTGTGCAAAAAGCCGGAAACTTGGCAACTCTGCTTTAAGTATTTTTTCTCGAAAAAAGTTAAGTATTAACTTGTTTTCTAACAGCCAAAGATGACATAATTATCTGGGAATGTATATATGGGAGGATCGTGAAAGTAACTATAAACGCAAAATAAAGTAAATGTTTAAAATGTTTCAAAGGACAAAAGATTTTTGAAATTAAAAATAATTATTTATACACATTATATGTGAAAAAATTCGCATATTATTTTTAACCCTTTGTGGTCCAACGTCGAGTCTGACTCGACACCATCTTTCTTTAACAAATTTGTTTATGGCACCAGTAATAAAGGAAAACAAAATTTGCCTTATTTAATTAGAGCATTTTCGAAATTTTGTAAATGTAGATAACTTCTATTTAAAAAATTATGCCAACCGAATAAAATTTGTGTAAAAAAAGCCGGTCCCGAAAGGGTTAATACATTTTATAATTATAACATTATAAATTAATCTATGATACATAAAATTAAAAAAAATGATTTTTATCAGTCGGATATTGCAGTCCGAAACGATGGGCCCAGCAGAGTAATTTGCAAGAGTACCGCACGACATTGCGCCCTGTATGTTGCGCGTACTATATACCTAATATAATATGTATTTCATCTTCACTTATAATTGATTGTTGTCTGATGACGACCGTTTTCTGAACTGACGCATGTTGGAAGTTGTTTTAAAACGTTTTGGAAAATTTTTCTGAAAATTCCCTTAACCTAAAAGTATCGAAAGGGCTGAATAATGTAAATTTAGTGCATTTAGGTAGAAAAATTAATTCGCAAATATGCAGGATTTTTTTTTTTTGAGAAAAAATTATTTGTACATCTTTTAGGATGAAGGGGGGTAGGTAGAGGCAGGTTGTGTTTCATGATACTCTGTATATCTTATTGTTATCTTTACCGTATTTTCAAGCTAAATAATTTTGTGAATGTCAACGAAATAATTTATTTTCACTGATTGAAAAATAAATAAGTACGAAAATAGAATAATGAAAATTGGGTGAGCTGAGCAAATCATTGGGTGGGCTCGGGCCCCATGGGCCCATATAAGTTGGCGCCACTGAGCTCTGGATTGGCGCCACTTAGCTCTGGATTGACACCAATGACGTCGCAAAAGGCAATGGTTTGGAGTCAGTAGAATGCACGCTACAGGGCGCCTGGTTCGGAGCTGTCCTTGAAGTAACCGATTTCTAACAGTTCGTTGTGTCACTGTGGTACCAACTACAGCTCGAATTTCTGCCGCAGACGCAGTACGATGCGCCACAGTCGTACGCCAAATATGGTGATCTTCCCTCTCAGGAGTGCACGTGGCCGCCTGGAACCCGGTCTTCTTGAGGCAGCACCATCCCTTGACCACTGTTTCCAACAATCATGCACAGTGTATACATTCCAGCCAAGTGTTTCTGCAATATCGTGGAAAGAAAATCCACCTTCTCGTAGCCCGAATATGCGACCTCGTTCCAACTCGGGGAGCTGTTGACAGTGGCTTCTTCGTCTTGTTAAAGGCATTCTTGGCTAACATCAACTCAATACGTCACGTTTCGTAGCTAAATAACGCCCACGAACTTTACAGCACGCATTTAAAGTAAACATGATCTGCAGGTTCTGAGTGGCGCCACTAGCACCACACTTATGCGCGAAGCGCGAAATTTCAATCGATGTCATCTTTCAGATGTATAAACGTGCCTACCAAATTTCGTTTATCTAACACAAGTCTTTCTTGGTGTTGGGATTTTTATTTTTCCGCCAGTCTATATATATATAAAGATATAAGTGAATGAAACACCAGGATACGAAGTGTAAATGTTGATTCCTCCCTCCCTACGACCGTGAATATTATATGTTATCTCTCTCCCCTTTCCCCATACATAAAAGAAGCAGGCTTTTTTTTTCTTCCCTCATTTTGTGAACACAGAAACCAAATTTTAATTTTCATTAATGATTTCAGAAAACTTTCTCCAAATTTGTTGTTTTACATCCTAAAAGTAAAGACAAAGATTCAGTTTAATCTCTCCTTGTTTTGTACCAAAATAACAGCAGAAATTGTGACAATAGAATTTATATTTTGTGTTTTGCTAAAATAATTTTTTTTTCTTTTCAGTATTGAGTTTTTCAGTTTGTTAATGAATAAGTTGAATTTGATGTCTTCTTAATAGAATACCTTTCATAGAAGCCGAAAGCAGAATAATTTAGGGGTTTTGTTATAAAACCGGGACATTTAAGAAAAATATGTGCATAAGTTTTAAATTGGAATTGCCCCGGGAAAACAGAGATGTTTGGTCACCTTTTTTAACTGAAAAAATTATTTGGAAATTCTTTTATTAAAAAAAATTATTCCTAAGGAGTTGTGCATATAGTACTACAACGTTATTACTTTAGGGGGGAGGGGTCTGTCACATGATAGCGTAAGATATCTGTAGGGGGAGGGGGAATTTGTCTTTTGATATCGTTATAATTTTTTATCCGCAACCAAAAATTTCGCTTTTTATTTGTAACCGTTCTTTACATTAAAATAGCCTGTTATCCATTTTTACGAAAATACTAAGTTATAAAATCCTTAAATGATTGTAAAATTATTTAATTCCAAAATGTGGAATACTCCAACGCGTTTCGTTTGGCATTTCCTGACCCGCACAGTTGTGCGGGTGATACTAAAGTAAAAGAGAATGACTATTTCCTGTTTTTGCGAGATTTAAAACCAAATCTGAACAGCTATATGATTTAATTGGCTTCAGATGTTTTGATAAGACACAACTAGGGGGCACCAACTACAATACAGTGTTAGATTTTCTGCTTTTAAAAAGACTATATCATCTGATAGCAATAGACAAAAAGTATGTACTGTCGTAATTTCTTTTAAATATGATTTTTAGTGTTTGCTTAGATTTATTTTTTCTTTTCATATACTTTATTTATTATTTTAATTGATTTTGTCTTTGATAAATTTAATTAGGCTTTACAAAAGTTGAAAAACAAATCACCCACACAATTGTGCGGGTCCGGCATTTACCATTTCCAAAATAGATACAATTCCTAATATATAAAATTTTAAGTGATTTTTTTAAAACTTATGTTTTTAGCAATTTATTTTTTATTAATTACATTTTTAAAGCGGATTAATTTTAAATTAATAGGTTTGTACTATTCATGATTTCTATTTAAAATCGATAGTATTAGCTATATAATATGCACATGTAACGAACTGTATGTTTCTGCTCTGAGATGTCATATGTGAATTGTAAGTTTTATATGAGTTATATGCATACCACGAGATAGATTTTTAAGTTTGATAAATTCATTCCATTTTGTCGACACAGCAAGTAAACCACCAGGAATAAATAATAAATTATGGAAAGTTCAGCAAATGCTCGTCAGATTCCGTAGTGTCTGCTTGAATTTACCAGGAGATCAAGGAAAATTTTCCATAGATGAACAGACAATTCCTTTTTTTAGGACGTGCCTCAGTAAAGCAGTATATAAAAAGCAAACCACACTCTGTTGTAACAGCATCATCTGGGATAGTTTTAAATTTTGTTTCAGCATTTCCAATATCATGGGCTGGGGTGTCTTTCGTTATTTCTCGTGCCCGTCATGTTTCCGGGCTGGAGATTTATTGCTGGAAAAAACTTCTGAAACCAGAAAAAATTGACTGGCATTTCCGTGTGAAGTCTTTGACTATTAGAGTTCGCGTTTGGTTTTTGGGCGCTGATTGTGATGTTGGACTTTGTATTGCATGTTTCGAACTATATCACACTCAAAAAAATTATTAATAATCAAAATTTAATTTGTATTATATTATTTCAAATATTATTTGTAAAAATTTGTTTGATGATGATAAATAAAGATCTAAGATGTGAAAAATAAAGGTCTAATTCGCATTAATTTGTATGGTGTAAAAGAAACATTAAGACATAGAATTCTCGCATGATGGCTTTTCCACAAATGTGAATTTGTTTTGTAACATCTTTTTTTTCGCCTTAAAAAAAAACTAATTGCATATTTTATATAGAAACCTTATAATTATTCAATTTCTGTAATAAAAAATAGGTACTTTTTTTTATGGTTTTTCCAAATATTAAGCGACCATTAAAAAAAGTCCTTCCGGCCAGTGCCGGGAGGAAGAGGTAGCTTTCATAATCCTTATTTAAAAAAAGCCAACTTATATCATGCAAACACACGAAGCTCAATTTAGTGGAAACCGAATATAGGAGATTCAATACTAATTTTTATCAATATAATGAATGAGAATTTCGCGAAATTAGTCAGCTTTATCCAAGCTGTTTTTCTTTAAAGTAACTTATATTTGGCTGCCAAATTCGGCAATTTCTTAAAGTGCCTGTCATTTTAAGACAACATGGTGGATGAGGCTAAGCAGTGAACTTGGTCGAGACCTTAGTAATTGCTGTGCACATGCTCACTCACATCGGAATCGGTTAATATATAGGAGTGCTGTCGCATGCAAAAAATCAGATTTTTCAAAATGTCACCCACATTAGAAATTGAAACTGCTATATCTGAGCCATTTTTTAAGATAAAGACAAACAAAAATGCTCCCGAATCCTTATATCAAGGTCAAATGCTTAAGAAAGAAATCTTTTTAAATTTCTAATTTTTTTGCACCTCACTTTAAATATAATTTTTTTAATTTAATGACTGCCATTTTGAAACAAGATGGCTGATGAAGCTGAGCCAGCGAACTTGGTCGACATATTGATGTATACTATCCACATGCCTTCTTACATCCAAATAGGCGAATGCGTGTGTTATCGCGTGACAAATACAAGATCGTTTCAAAATGTTAGCCATGCTAGAAATTCAAAGTGCTATAATTCAACCATTTTTTAATATACACAAACAAAAGAACAAATTTTCAGAAACAAAAACTGCTCCGGAATCAAGGCCAAACACATAAAAAAAATCTTTTTAATTTTCCAATTTTTTAATACCTCATTTTAAATTTTAAATTTAATTTTTTTAATGGCAACCCTTTTGAAACAAGATGGCGAATGAAGCTGGCCATCGGTCGAGACATTGGTATGTACTATGTACAGACGAAGTTACCTCCAAATCGGTTCATAAATACGCCTGTTATCGCGTGACAAATATCAGGTCGTTTTAAAAGGTCAGCCACAATAGAAATTCAAAATGCTATAACTCAGCCATTTTTTTAGATATAGACGAAACAAAAACTGTTCCGGAATCTTTGTATTAAGGTCAAACACATACGAAAAAATCTTTTTCATTTTCCAATTTTTTGGTATCTCATTTTAAATTTTAATTTTTTTACTTTTTTTTAAATGGCTGCCATTTTGAAACAAGAAGGCGGATGAAGCTGGCCAACGAACTCGGTCGAGACATTGGTATGTACTATATATAAACGAAGTTACATCCAAATCGGTTGATAAATACGTCTTTTATTGCGTAACAAAATTCAGGACGTTTCAAAATGTCAGCCACGCTAGAAATTCAAAATGCTATAACTCAGCCAATTTTTAAGATATAGACGAAACAAAAACTGCTCCGAAATCTTTGTATAAAGGTCAAATACATAAGGGAAAAATATGTTTTCAATTTTCAATTTTTTGGTACCATATTTCAAATTTAAATTTTTCTTAAAAATTTAAATGGCCGCCATTTTTAAAGAAAATGGAGGATGAAGCTGGCCAACGAACTCGGTCGAGACATTGGTATGTACTATGTATAAACGAAGTTACATCCAAATCGGTTCATAAATACGCCTTTTATCGCGTGACAAAATTCAGGACGTTTCAAAATGTCAGCCACACTAGAAATTCAAAATGCTATAACTCAGCCATTTTTTAAGATATAGACGAAACAAAAACTGCTCCGGAATCTTTGTATAAAGGTCAAATACGTAAGAAAAAAATATTTTTCCATTTTCAATTTTTTGGTACCACTTTTCAAATTTTAAATTTTTTTAAAAATTTTAAATGGCCGCCATTTTGAAACAAAATGGCGGATGAAGCTGGCCAACGAACTCGGTCGAGACATTGGTATGTACTATGTACACACCGAATTACATCGAAATCGGTTCATAAATACGAGAGTTACAGTGTGACATATGTCAGATATATATATATATATATATATATGGATATATATATATATATATATATATATATCAATTTTGAACGGAGGGTGGTTTCGGGGTCTGGGGGTCATGATCGATGAAAATATACCAAAATTTTTTGAAATTGCTTTCCTCCGAACGGCTGCAATAGGTAGCTTTTTGTAATGAAAGCTACCTAAAAATCTCCGAAGCCACCGAACGACTCCTGCTACTTCGAGCTTATTGTTACTCAAAGTTCGTATAATTCGTAGTTTTGATGAAAAATACGCATTTTCTGCTATTTTTAACTCAATTATTTATATGAGCGCAATCGTGCAACACTTTCTTCTTGACATATAAAACACATCAAAATATACAAAATATGTTAACTCTTTGTTTGCCCTCGAGAGTGTTTCCAGGTGTCGCACGGGAATCAAGGCTTCGAATGATCTAGACACCACTAATTTCTTACTGTTTATTTAGCTATATTTAATCGCCGATAATTCTGCCATTAGTTAAGACGAAGAACGAGAAAGAAAAACCTCAAATCGAAAAGGGCAACTTTCTGACATAAGTTTTAATTTATTTTTGTTCGAAAATGCATGAAACTAATTGGTGTTGTTGTTCAGAAACTATGTAATTGAGCTGTTTTTTGTTCATTTTTTTGCAAACGCAATAGATCTTTCAGAAAATAATGTCAAAGTGGGTGTTTTGAACCGAATTTCCGCGCGAAGGGAGAAAGAGCCCTCAAGAGCGGGCGAAAAACGGGTTTGTCACGTGATCGAATTCGCTTATAACTCAAAAGGTAATTGATTGATCCAAAAATGGAAAAAAAAACAGTTCCATTCCAAATCGTTTCCATGGCCAGGCTTTCCAATTTTATATCTTTCCGTTAAAAAATGAATTGTAAATATGTTAAAACGTTTTTCACTTGTTGAGCAGAGCAGTTAAGAACAGCCTTATAGCCAAGGTGTTAAAGGGCTATCGGCTATTCTTCTGTCATACGCGTCGTAGGCATATATAATCCGCTGTTCGAAAAACTACTTCCGACGTACGTTGAAACGATACTTGTTGCGTGTTTACTAATAAAGAAAAATGGAAGAATGTTGTGCACCTATTTTGTGGATAAGAGGTTCTGTCTGTCCCCCTCCCCCCCCCCCCCGGGTGCGGATACAAGTGCAAGAAGACATATTATTGTTGAATGTATTATGTAACAAAAAGCTGAAGTATTTAATAACACTTTTAAATGGTAGCTATTTCTTTAAAGTGTTATTTGATATAAATTTACTTCACTTCATTAGAATGTTGAATAATAAACTATGCAAGTAATAAATGTATAACTATATCTGTATATCTCTGCAAACAAAAGAAACAAAAAATCGGAATAATTTTTAGGCATTGATAACGATATCATTAGCGACGGAGGAGGGGGGGGGGGTTCGTGGGAACGTTTAACGTATGATATCGTAAGGCGGGGAAGGGGATCGAAAATTACTACAAAGTTGATAACGTTATATATGTACAACCCCCGTATCTGAAATAAATATTTCTTCTAACAACAATTTTATTTTAATTACAAACTTGCCAAAAGAGGACGCCACATTCCAGTGTTTTTATCAAAGAACTTGAAAATTCGAACTTTTTAATTGTTGACATTTTGTAATTTCCCAAGGAAAAAAATTAATTTTCATTGAACTTTTATCATTTTTGACTAGATTCAACATCTGAAAGTTCAGTTGGTTACATTTATGGATTAATTATAGTCCAGGTCTGAATTCTGATAGGTCAGATGCGGACGATATTTGTATTTGTTAAAGCTGGGCTCCAGATAGATTTTTCGCTGTTAGCGAAACAAGATTGACCAATCAGAAGCCAGGATTTTTGGGAATAATGGAAAGTCCCCAAAAATGCAGGCTTCTGATTGGTCAATCTCGTTTCGCTAACAGCGGAAAATCGATCTGTGTCCCAGCCATACGTTATTATTTTTGTTTATATTCTTCACTTCTACTTTTGCTCGTGCATTGTGCAATCCGGATTGTAGTTGTGTGCCACAGGAAAGTCTAACTCTACATCCCTTATTCTTTAAATTCACCCAATATCAAGTGACGATGTGAGTAGAGATGTAAATTTTCCGGAAAAGTTGAAGTGGCGGAAAAAAACCGTTTTTTTTCCAGTTTTTTTCTGGAAAAATAGGAAAAGTTGGAAAAATTGATTTTTCACAAATGTTTCTCCCAAATAAATTATATTTCTTAAGAGAATATTAAATAATAAAAAATTGTTTAATTTAGCAACACTAAAATCAAATTATTTTCACTTTATATTATTATATTGCAAAAAAAAAAAAAAAAAAAGAGGGCAAGGCCTGTTTTTAAAAGTTGTTTTTCAGTCTCACACCTTTCACAGTGGCATCCAAACTTTATTTAACACTATTGTTTATTATATCACGTCTGTGTTGAAAGGATTTTTCAGTTTTATTTGTTTATTTACCAATAGAGCTAATTTAAAAAACAAATAAAAAACCTCATAAGTTTCAGCCAATATCTCTACAGTTTGAAAACAAATACGTATTATACATCCCATCTACATTATGTTGAATTTTAAGTATATAAATGATGCCACTTTAAAAGAAACAAATTGTTGCAGTTCTGTCATCATCATACATATCATAATTCAAATCTTCCTTTGTTTAAAAAATGGTATATTTTTACAGTATTACATCTTCCTTTCTTACTGTTATAATTTTCATTTCCTGTAAAGACTATATTTAGTTTCGGTATAGTTTATCTATCTAAACTAAAACCAAGTATAAAAAGTTTTGGCAAAGTAAAGCAACAACTCTCAAGTTACCGAGTAAAACAAGATGGAATGGAGTAGTAATCATGTTTGGGAGTCTGGAAAATGGAAATCAGTCTCTTCAAGAAATTGCTATAATGAAAGACGTAAATATGGATAAAGAAATCCGGCGGTTAATATCAGATAATTATGTTTTCTGGGTACTGTTGCAAAACTCGTTAAAGATTTTAAAGCCTATATATCTAGCTATAACAAAATCGGAGTCAAATCATGCTTTGCTGTCTGATGTTCCTCAACTTTGGTCGAGTACAGCAGATGCAATAAGTAGTAATTTCACTACTTCACCCTTAAATTCTCAGGAAGAAAAAAATGTCATGGAAATTTCATAAAGAAGGAAACTAATTCCCTGCCAAGAAATCCATGCTGCAGCAAATTTATTAGATCCACGTTATAAGGGGCAGTGTCTGTCAGATGATGACATTTGTAGTGCTTTTGATTACACCACAAAAAAAGCAGATGATCTTGGATTAGATATCGGAAAAGTTATGTCCAATGTGGCAGAATACAGAAGTTCGTCTGTTTTTTGAAGCAGAAAATCAATATGAGAATCAGCCAGACACATTAGTCCTGCTACTTTGTGGTCTGGACTTTTCACTGCACAACCACTCAACCCACTTGCTTCCCGGTTACTACAAGTTCCACCAAAATCAGCAGCATGTGAAAGGAATTGGTCAGCATTTGATAACATACACACAAAGTTGAAGAACAGGTTGACTACAGCAAATGTTGAAAAACTGTAACTATCCGCTGGAATTTAGATCTATTCAATGAGGAACCCATTATGCAAACAGAGTGGTCATCTACCAGTAGTGCAGAATCAGAAATTCAGATTCTGACTCAGAGTGAAGAATTTAATAAACATAACTATACGTTTTGTAATAAGTTCGTGAGTTTGGATGGAAACTAAAAAAGTTAGTTTTTTCTCTCTTTAATATGAAAGTTATAAAAACAAGTGTATTTTTAATAAAATTAAAAATTGCTTTCAAAAAAATTTTGCACTGGAAATTGCTTAAATTTTTTTTTATAAGTTTATTTAGTATATATTTATATATATATATAAAAAAATATGCACAATTAAATAAGTCTGAAAATCTATATTTAAGGAAAAGAAAGAAAGGAAAAAAAAGAGTAAGTAATTTCAAATGCATGTTGTTATTAAAAATATTTTTTTTCTAATTAGTTAAATATTTTTATCTTACCATCTGATTACATGATTAATAGCAGCTATGACGTTAAAAAATAAATGCGCGTTTCAGATTTTATGTTAAATTTTCAACTTTACCATTTCCATTAATTATTATTTCCATTAATTATTATTGAAATAATTTTGGCACATGAATTTTCATTTTTAACAACAGAAGTTGCATTTAATTATCTTACCAGGAATCTGTTTAGATTTTTTTTTCATGCAATCCTGTTTTTGTTAGATTGTGAACTTTTGTATATACCTGTAAAAATGTAATCTGAATTTGATTAATTAGAAAGTATCGTTATATTTAGGTTCCTATTTTAGTTAATAAAGTCTTTCATACATATATACAACTAGATAAGTTTTATCGGTAATGTGGTCTGTTATATGTTGATTTTTTTCCCTTGAATCATTTGTGAAAGGTTCAGTTTGGAGATTGAAAAATTTTCTGAAATGTCTATTTTTAAGAAAAAACATTTTGTGAAGTGTCTTGTGTTTTAAGGTGAAAAAGTTGTGAAAATTCCTTTAAAGGACTTGAGTTTTCTCAAACAGATTTTTGCTTAGAGATCAGATCTTCCACATTAATGTTTTCATGTGGGACACTTAACATAAAAATAAAAAGTATAAAAATATAATAAAAATTATCTGAATGTAGTTATTACAAAATTTTGAATATATTATTTTGTAAATGAAATTTCAATTTTTCCAATTTGGAAAAATTGAAAAATAGCCCTTCGGAAAAAAACCGTTTTTTTTCCCAACTTTTCCAGGTTTTTTCCGAGCATTCCCATCTCTAGATGTGAGTAATGTAAAAGTCCTATTAAACCCTGTCATTCATTAATATTAGATCCAATATCAAGTGAAGATATGAGTACAGTCATTTAGGGTAACTTTGATCCGCATTTTCTCTATTTTCATATGCCACACTCTTATTTTAAGAATATTGTTGCAACTAGGGGCATAAAAGAGAAGAAATGATCCTAAATTATTATTTGACTATCAAAAATTAAGGAATAATAAGGAAAAAAGCAATAAAAAATGAATTTTTAGTCTGGTTCAAAGTTACCCAGCCATTTAGGGCAACTTTGCACCATATGATAAATATTATCTAAAATAATTCATTATAAAAAAAAGTATTTTATAATTTGGACAACTAACCCCAAAAATGTTTTCAGATATGTAAAGACTCCGAATTTACATTTCCCAACATCATAAGATTTGTATAATTTAATTTATGATATTACAACAAATATCAGGCATAAGAAAAATGGAAGAAGAGAACCATGAACATTTAGAAATAAAAAAAATCCTGTTTATTATTCATATAAAACATACAAATGCAGTGGAAAACAATTTTCAATGTTTTATCTCAATAATATATCCATAGTTACAGTAATACATACTAGTATTAGTATTATTCAAACAAGAATAAAAAATGTCCAATGTTTGAAATGTCAAATTTGAGTAGCTCCGCCCCAAAAAATGCCTGTAAATGAATTGTATGCATTTTACACATATTTGTGAAAATATTTATATGTTATATCTAATGTTCACTTTCGGCATTTATATAAAATATACGCGCAAATATGGGAAATTTTTGACAGTAGCACCTATAATCAGTAAATTATAAACATCAATATAACTTTGAGCCGGCTCAAAGTTACCCTGAAAATGTGATAAAATGTTAGTGCCTTCTTATTTTACATTTTATTAACTAGGATCTGGGGGAGCTGTGGCTCCCCCTGGAATATTTCAGATGGGCTCAGCCGCTCAGCTCCCCCGGGAGAAATTCTCGCACCACATCTGTTTTCGATACATTGCTGAATTAAAAAATAAAGTATACTTTTTTCTGGGAAATTTACACAATAAACACCAAAGAGAAGAGAAAGAGGGGGTGGTGAGCACACTTGTTTGTGCCTTCACCTTTTTTCTCATTGTTTACAATCCTCCTGATTTCCAGAAAAAAGGGGGTCTTATATAGGTCTACTACAAATTACCTGCACCGATAACATATTTATAAAGAGGCCTTTAAAATTGATTTGGAAGAGATTTGTAAAGAATTTGTAAGCAAAACAACAGGAAGTACTTTAATTTTTGGTAAATGGAAGTGGGAGAAGCCTTAAATTTGAATATTGTATTCGGGATCGCACATAAATTAAGATTCTATGTACCAAGTAATATCTATTAAAAATTATTTTAACTGGATTAAAGAGTTGGTGATCTTTTGATATGCTTCTATTTTATACTTCTGTTTGTGAAACGTGCAACACTATGAAGGAACCCTCCAAAAAGAACGAAATGATTCGCACTACTAGCTTTCTGCAATATACCCCAGCTCTGATAGATATACCCTTGGTTCTTGTTCCTGTACATTTTTGCCAGCATTTACTTTGTGTAATTAGTGTACTACCTACTAGTGCACATGTCAAGCATGTTTACACTCTTTAGAACCTAACCTATTCTCAGCTATATATTTCATTTCATTTATATTCCATTATATATTTATTAACTTCATTTACATTTCATTATATTTCATAAACCTCATTCATCTTCATTCATTCTAAGAATTACGTTTTATCGTTCTGCTTTATTTACATTTCATATAATAGCAAGTATAACTTTAACTTTTATTAAAAGCATTTTCTTTATTAGAAACAATAGTTTACTTACCTCTTAAATAGCCCTTTCTCATTACTTGTTATCAATCATTCTTCTTTATTTATTTTTCATAAATCTTTGTATTTCACTGTTTGCATCTGTTTTTCACTTCCACCACACACTCTTGTCGGACACACTCCAATGTGTGACATAATTTAGTTATCCTGATCACCATCAGGTGGCGTGATCGGCTTGTGTCTGTGACGTCTTCACTTACGTGAATCGACGTGACGACTTACTGACCAATCGTATGTCTGGAATTGATGGGTGTGTTTCACGGGGTGTGATAGGAGGATTTTCAATCCGGTGAATCATTTATATACTGGAGCTTCACCATGTAGCAGTAGCTTCATCTGTTGAGTTTATTTTGTTTTTGTTCATTTGTTACAAATTGTAACGTATTTCTGGAAGATGTGTTTCGCTCATTTAAATTCAGTTTCTCATCGAATGTGTTGGTCTTAGTTTGTTTCTTCTATCATTTAATGAATATGAAATAGTGTCTTTTACTTTCAAGTTGTTTATCACCTTTAAATATCGGTTGTCAATCACCGAACTCCCGTAAACGATGTTTATGAGGCCATCTGTTTTTTTATGGAATTACGTTGTCGCCGTTTAAAGACCACTTCATTACTACAAGAGATTGACTTAATTCTGACTACAAGAGATTCGACTTAACATGTTTCCAGTGAAAGATAAGGATTGGTTCCATCGTGATTCATGTGGAAAGGATGATGGTGTGGTTTATTCTAATGACCGTTGGTATTCTGTTTTGTCTGCTTGGTTTGAGAAGGTGCCATTGATTTTTCTTTCCCGATGCTGTAGTGTTTCACTTTTATGGATGTGGTTTGATAAAGAACATTGCGTCATGATTTGTGAGGGTATTGAACTGTGTAAAGAACATTTACAATACGCCATAATGACTTTTTGCTCGGGATGGACTTCGGCGTTATTCTCAGCTAATTAAATCTCCAGAATGCCTTTTATAGTTTATTAATTAGCTCTGGTACATCTTCATCATTACAATAGTGGTTTATTTTATTTTGTGTTTATTTAATGTGATCAAAGCAGTTAAGTTTATTTTAATTTAAAATCTTGTTTAATAGAATTATTGTGATGTTTAAGTTTAAAATACATTCTGTTTCTAATGGATATTATTTTACTTTACCAATATATTTTCCTGTTTTTATGTTAATGAACTAATAAATGTTATTGTTGATTTTAATCAGTTGTATGTTTTTATATTCTTTTGATTAAGTTTCTTTAGGTTTTTAATAGAACCAGTTTAATACAGAATATCATATTTAAATATATCTTTTTGGGGGTGAATAAATCAGCTAGTCGCTTCTATCTGCCTTAAGCAGCTCTGTTAATCTTTAACCCCTTGGATACTACGTAAGTAGTATTCATCAAGCTACCCCTGTTTGTACAAAGTTTCTACGCCACTGATTACCAGCTCTAGACAACTTAGCTTTTTAAACTTTATGTACTAGTTAAATTTATGTTTGTTAGATAGTAACTTGCTCTTTAAATTTTATCAAACTTTTTCATTAATTTTTGTAAAGAGATATCTGCATATTTAATACCATTCTGCTATTTGTTAAAAAAAATTAACGGAACAGCTGTCATAAATTCCCGGGGCCGGCATCTTGGAATTTTTCTTGGTGCGAAAACCCCTTTCCCACCAAGTAGTAAATGTCGCCAAGCATCAGTTTATACACATGTTTGGCTTAATGAAAATAAAATGTAAATAATAAACAAAATTTGCTAAAGTGGCAACCAGTAATTGTTGTATGAGTGCTCCGCACTCATTAACCGAAGAAAAAAAATCACACTGGATTCAGCAGTTTGCGCTCTGTAGAAATCTCAAAATTCAGCAGTTCTCGCTTGTAGCAATCTCAAAATGTACAAAACTCGTAACGCAACAAAATATATATAAAAACGAAACTCGCCAAACTGGCAATCGGTAATCGTTGTATGAGCGCTCCGCGCTCATTAACCAAAAAAAAATTACTGGATTCAGCAGTTCTGGCTGTGTAGCATTCTCAAAATTCAGCAGTTCTCGCTTTGTAGCAAACTCAAAATGTAAAAACTCGTAAGGCAGCAAAATATACATAAAATTATCAACATACCTTAACAGGCATCTGCTTTCTTGAAAGCTCCAGCACGAAATACGTGTCATAACATGACTGCCATTTTCCAAAATAGGCTTATGAATACGCATTGACGCACTGTAAACAAATCTCCTTTTTTTTCATTAAAATTTCCTCATATTTCTTAATTACTTCAGCAAAAGCGTTTAAACGGACCACAGAAACCATAGTCAATCAAATACATCCAATAAATTTAACATAAAAATAAAAAGACAGAACGATACAACACAATATCAAAACACATCCACACACAAAATCCTAAACAAAAGTGAGCTTCTCAGGGGTTGCCAGAACATGACACGCCAGAACAGACACGTCACACGAGGTTCCACATATTGATAACAATCGGCAATATAAAATCGCCAAGAAATCTCAAAACATTCAAGATGGCGGCCATCTGGGAATATACCGCATCTAAGCCAAAAAAAACATAAAACCTCCCATTTGGATTTGACATTTTCCTAAAGTGGCAGTATTAGTCAATCAAAATGTAACAAGTCATGTGATTTGATAATCTAGGGAAATTTTGTAATGTGATGTAGGAAAAGTAAAATCCCTATGAGAACGCTTATTTTTGCTGCTTTAAGCTCTTTTCCTCATAAAACTTTATCGTTCTTGTTTAGTTGTTTTTTTATTTCTTTCTTTTATCCCTTGGCAAGACTGATACTAATTCCATGTGTATGCAGTGCAATATGGAACCATCCTCCTGTCCTAGGTATGCAATCATAACAATGAAAAATGCCCTTTCCTTTTAAAATATTCTAGTTTCAGCATATTTTCTATAAAATTGCATCACAATCTATTAAAACTTAAAATTTTCAATATGAAAATCCTATTTAAAGAGATTGTTCCTTTCAGGGTCAGCACTGTGGTGTGTGATTGTACGATTCACACAATAAAAAAATCTCTCTGGAAATAAACTTTCTTCAAAATATGATCCATGTTTGGTAGGCTATATAATGAAAGACAATGAAGTTGTCAGGAAATCAAAGTAAGTCATTTAATTCAAATGTAGTACTCCATGCGCGGATCCACTGGGGGAAGGGGGTGTGGCAATCGCCTCCAACAAATGGTCGGCGAAAAAAAATCAATTTCGTCAACTGTTCGCAGAAAAAATCATCAAAGAATTGCGAATTTCATCAAAGGCGCATGCAGAAAACGGCAATTTCATCAAAGAATCACGGAAAAACCCCAATTTCCTCGGAAAAACGCACATTTCGTCAAAGGACCGTGAAAAAAAAATGCAAATTTTGTGAAAGGATTGCAGAAAAAAACACAAATTTCGTCAAAAAATCACAATAAAACGCGACTTTCATTAAAGGATCGCAGAAAAAACGCAAATTTCGTGAAAGAATCATGGAAAAAATGCTAATTTCGTCAAGCAATACCGAAAAAAATGCAACTTTCATCAAGATATCTCGGGGTGAAAAAAATGCACGAGTTTCACCACAGAATCTTGAAAAAAACAGGAATTTTGTCAAAGGGACGCGAAAAAAAAACACATATTTAGCACCAGGAGGCGATTCCCTGAGACACAGATCCAGGAGAGGGAGGCGATCGGGGTGTTTGTCCCCCCCCCCTCCCCCCAAGATATAAATCCAACGCTAACAGCAGTTTTCAGAGAACAGGCAGACAAGCAAACGAAAACCAAACACTTTTTGGGTGTCAATGATAAACCTCTCTGACGTTTCAGGAATTAATGAACAGAAAAGGATTATGTCCTGTCAAAAGGCATATGGCACCATAAATTTTGACACTATGGGTTGTGGTGGGGGATGATGCCACTTTGTGTACCTTTCATTGAATTTCTGCGACAGAAAATTGACACCATTATGCGGATCCCTTTAAAGTGTGGAAACTTTTTCATCTTTTCAAAGAAGTTGCCCTTCTAATTTCTGTATAATATTTTTGCAGAGAGCTCTTTTGTTTGAGAAAAGAATGGGATTTGTAGCAATTTCCAAAAAAAGAAAGAAACAAGAAAAAGAAAGAACCTTTTAAAACTTCAAGCATCTTAATGTTTTCTGAAAAAAGCCACTAATGTTTAAAAAAAATGTACTGCTATTGCCACCCACATTGGTGAATTTCAAGGGGTATTTGATGAATGAACAAAAAAGGATTATGTCTTAGTCAGTTAAAAGCTAAAATGCATATGATGTGTTAATTTCTTTAAAGCCAACTTGGTAAATCAGTTATTCCTTTATGTATTTACTTAATGGCCTTCTAGGTAATTTGAATAGAAAATGCCGCTGTACTGTCACCCACCGTTCACTGTTTGGTTTACCATTTTTCGCTGTCTTTCTACCTCTTGTAAAGAAGCTATGGAAACAGAGTTGTGTCTCAGTAACAAATGTTAACCTTGATGAGCTAATAATGAGTAGATTATGAAGAAGTATATGCACCGCTTAGATGACAGATTTTGACTTTTCAAGGATGTTAAGCCTCCTTGAAATTTTTATTCAGTCCCTTTTTTGAATAAACTGATAAGATAAATAATTACCAGAGTAAAAGAGTAAACAGGAAAATAATAAAAATAAGATATTTAATAAATAAATTCTATGGTAACATTTTTAATTTTTTGACACAATATGTAACAATAAGTGATATTTTGAGGAGATAAGGCTTATATAATAAGAGGGTTGTTTAACCGAGTGTGTCGGTTAATTAAACATCGGATAATCGAGAGTCTATAGTAATTTTAAATAGCATTAATTATTTCATATTCATATAATTAACTGCAAGGAATTATTTAACCAATAGAAACTATGACTGTGTTGATTATATAGGGGGACCCATGGTAAAATGGGTAGCTGGGGTAAAATGGGTATATTTTATATTTTTACTTTATTATTTTACCAGACAAAGTTTTTTGAAAAATTTAAAGTATGAATGAAAAGCTCACATATCTGGCAATATTTAAACTTGGTAAAAACAAACTAGCAATATATATACTTGGCTTGGCAGCCATTTTCTTTCTCAGAAGGTAGAACAAAGTGTTTTTAGTGGATGATAAACTTCTTTCCAAAAAAATATACAGGAAGAATTTTAAAAATAAACTGTTTGGATTTTAAAGAAGAAGGATTTTTCTAATAGAAAACTCAAAAAATGATTAAATTTATTTACTCACAAAAATTTTGCACAATTTTTTGTAACACGGGGTAAAATGGGTATAGGCTATCTTTTTTGTGCGAGTTGAGGTCAAGATATGAATATTGATCAAAATTGAAAGACCTTTGAGAGCGAATTTTTATTGATCCCATGTTTAAAACTGAAATTATGCCTTGTTATATGAAATTAGGCTATAAATTGGTCGCGAACATCAGTTATCCGTGCTACATGTTGGAATATAAACATTAAAAATCGCTGTTAACAGACAGTTTCCCAAAAATCACGTTAAACCGAAGTATTGTATTTTCGTCCATAAATTAAATTAAAACACAGGTGCTAACTATACTAAACTATTAAATTGGGTGGATTAAAAGAGGACAAACAGTAAAAAGAGTCGAAGCAACCCATGGAAGTTAAACCAGAGGTTCTCGCTGCAGTGAATTCAATGATTGGTGACTGGGTCCTTGTGAAATTCAGTGTAAAGAAATCTGTTCAAGAATTCACAGGTCTTATTATTGATATCCCTGATGAAGATGAATACACTGTGAAGTTTGCAACCAAGTCATCTGCCAGATTATTTTATGTCTTCTCTGAGAAAGACGACATTGCTGATGTGCAGGCATCCTGAATTGTCAGGAAGTCTATCTCAACCAAGCTGCACCATTCGTTGCCAGTGTACATTTTGTACATAAATTTTCATTCAGTTATAGCTAGTTAACTTAATAAATTGCTTTTGATTAAAAGTATTTTTCAGTTAACTTAATTTCTCATTTTTTCCTACAGATACTCATGCTGATATCTATCTGATTTTGAACTGCATTAAATAAAAAAAAAAACTTTTAAAATGAAACACTATTAGAAACATGATTCAGAGCATGGACATAAATTGGTGTAGTGAAAATTGGGAGCAGTTTGGGGTGGGAAGAGTGTAGGATAGGATTTGTCAGTACTTACATCTTATTTCTACTATCTTCATAAGTGTTTTTATTTGTCAAGTAAAAAATGTAAACAAACTGAAAGTGGCGGTTTTTGCCCTCCCTCCTCACCCCAGTTTATATATATATGACCCAGAGGATAAAGGTACAAAATTTTTAAATGGTTTACATATTAATTATAATGTAATTAAACTTTAATCAGCATATACCCATTTTACCCCTGCGCATACCCATTTTACCCTGGGATAAAATGGGTATACACCAGGGTAAAATAAGTATAGTCTTTTACACAAAAATTATGTTTAATTTAGACCTAAGATACATAACGTAAAAAATATTCAACAAAAACATGACTATATTTCATAATGTTTCTGCTATGAAACATTAAAATTAAAAAAGCTGTTTTTTGTACCCATTTTACCCTGGGTGACCCTATCATTCGGTATCGCCCCTCCCAAAATGAGTCTCTGGATTCTGGATCCGCCCCTGATGTACTCCAATTTTATTTGTTTAAACATACCTGTAGAAGCAGCCTATTTTTTGAAAGAACTCCTTTTATGGAACTGTAATGCAATCATGTTTGTACAAATTAAGGTTATGATGAGATTTGTTGTAAACGATAGTGAACACCCTTTTAAACCTCTTTCTGAACTTGACTGTACAGCAATGCATGGTATGAATTCATATTTTCCCATTGATTCTTGTTGCTAAAATCAAGTACTAACCCACTAAAGGAATTACAGTATGGAACTATTTATCCAGAAACCAGTTAACCAGAAAACCAGTTATCCAGAATGTGATTTCTAATAGACTGATTTCAGAATTTTTACAAAAAAAAAGTGTCATACACTGCCAGTTTGACATATGCATTGCTTGAAACAATTGTATAATTTGGTATTTGAAATGGAATTATATTGAGTTGTATTTTAGATGTTTTAATTTTTATACTGAGGAAACAGAAGAATTTTTGTTTCCAAGGGATTCTCATAAATTATCTTCTTTCAAACTCTGATTAACTGTTGATCTTTCTTGCATCTTATTTTTAATCCAAATAATCTAATAATTTAAAATCAGAAATAATGCCACAATCACATATATTCCACAAAACTTATCAAATGGATGCTGTTTTAATGCCCAACCATTCTGGATAAATGGTTCTGTACTGTAATATTGTTGCTGGCAATGCTTGTCTCATCATTAGGTCTTAATGCCTGGTTTCTTAGTATTTGGAATTGCTTTATGTACAAATTTATTTATTGTTTGCATTTAAAGTTGTTTCCATGCAATTTCATAGATTAATAAAATTAGACAATATGATATAATTAACTCTCAAGAGAACTCAATGCAATTAACATCCCAGTAGCAGAATTTTCGGTGTCCATCTGCAGCAAACAAAAATTTTTCTGTGACCTAACAATGTTGTTGTGGACCCAACAGGGTTGTAGTGGGTAGCTGCCCGGGTACCCGCCCGGGCTGGGTTTTTTACAACCATAAGAGTTGTAGTGGGTAGCTGCCTGGGTACCTTCCCAGCTACCTACCTGGGCTTTTTTTTAATCCGGGTTTTTTACAACCCTGATATATATAGGTATATAGCTCTGCTTTCTGCCTCTCAAAAAAATAAATTGTACTTCAATCTCATTCATGATTATAGAAATACTAGCTGTTGCAAGTGACTTCTTTCTTGTAACATTACGAGGAAGATAAATGCATTAATTAAGCAAAACATTTCATTTATGATAAATAAAAACATATATACCATATTTTCCAAGAATAATGCCATGGTTACTTAAAAAAAATAAAAAATAAAAACTAGTTTAAGGCCGCATGGGGTATATAGCCGCACTGTGTATAATGTCATATACATTATAAAAACATACTAAGTGCAATTAATTAAAATTATTAATTGGTTGACATAAAAACTACACTGCCCCCTATATTTTCAATATCACCCATTGCTTCCTCTATGTACCGATTCCTAAGGTTGTTTAACCACTCTATCCAAATACTTGGGATGTGAAAAGATAATGTATCGTTAACAAACCTTTGAAACCCTGAAATAAATTTCAATTGACTCACTTATAAATAACTGTAAATAAAAATTAGACCTTTAAATCAATCTACCCTCGTTAAATAGGTTGTTAATATTTTCTGTTTTATTCAGTCTTGACAAAGCTGTATTTCCTGTTATATTTTATATCTGCAATATGCTCCTTACATCTGATACTGAATTTTCTCTGGGTCATACCTACATAATGATTTCTGACTCCCCCTTCCCTAATAAATGGAATAATATAAACTCCTGAGAGGTTACCTTTATCAATCGGATCAATTTTAGTGTTTAAAATCATCTTTAACTTTGGTGGAGGCCTCTTGATTAAACATAAACCAAAATCTTTTACATGTACAAGTTCTGTTCAGCTGGAGGTCTTCAGGTCTGAATTTTCCAGGCCCTACCCGTTCAAAAATCTATGAAATCAGGCCCTGCCTAGCCCAACCCAACTCAATTTCTACAAAAATTTCTGATTTTTTGTAACATACAATTAACATTCATTTAATGAATATACTGCTTGCATATTTATGGGCAAAATTTGCAGGATATTTTAGATTTCTATAAGTTCGCAACCCATAGAATACAGGATAGCAACATTAATGATCACTTTTTTAACATTAAAAAAAGTAATGTAGTTTAGAATAAAAGAAAAAAGATAACTTATGAAGCTGTATAATAAAATAAAAGTAGATTTTTGAAAATATTTCTTTAATTGATTAATGTTTATTCCCAAAGATTTAATTTACAGAAGTTTATTATTGCTATTTTTACAAAACAAATTTCTTGCCCAACACATTCTGGGAACAATTAGTAAGTCCAGTTCCAGCCTGGCCCGAGTATGTAGAATAAAATGTAAGTCTGACCTGAGTCTGCTGAAACAATTAAGCCTTTGTACTATGTAACAAGCCTGATACCGATCTCTATGCTGGACATTTTGTATTTCTGTATATTGATGTTGTCAAGCTAGCACTGGCTTGTGCAGTACATTCATACTTATTCTCGTCCCAGTCACGTCCATTGAAAATTGTTCATCTTTTATCAGTTTAGTTTGATCCTTTTAAATTTGTTATATCCGGCCGGTCAGCCCACTCAATTTTCTTTCTGGCCTGGCTGGCCCATTTAATTTTTTTTTAACGGCCAGTTTAACGACTATGCTGCAACTTGCCTGCCCTCTGGTTAAAAAAAAAAAAATTAGTGCCCTTCTAACCATCTGTAAAATAAAAAATGTGTGGCTCTTTTTATTATAAAAATAAATTCTGGTATAGTAAGAAACTGATATGATAATAAATATGTAATTATATCTTAAATAGTGTGCATGGCTTTTAAATATTTAGAGCTTTTAAAAATAAAAAGAAATGTCTTTAATCTATAAAGTGCCTTTTCTCATCAACAGCACCCTTCCCTTTAATCTGAGGAAAATCTGCTCAACAGAGCAATTGTTGTAGCCTTGATTTCTTAAAGGGTAACATCTCCCTTTGATGCAAAAATGAAGCCTTATTTTGGGATTAAAATAAAAGAAATTTGAAATATTCATAAAAATCCATTTACTCTAATATACATATATTAAAGAAAAATTCTATATTTTTTTAGTTGATGTAATAAATGGTGGCTTGCCAGCTGATGGTCTAGAGCTCTTCGAAAAAAGATGGTCAAGTGGCGGTGATAACTCATCATAGACATTGTCCTAAATGTGGTGGTAAAATGGACATGTAAAAACTGGGAAGGAATGTGATATTTAAAAGTGATGAAAGTATTTGAAAGAAAAGTGAAGATTATGCACCCATGAAAGTAAGCATACACATGTTTATATTTTCAATTGAATTTTGTATAAAGCATAGCAGATTATTGTTCTTTATAAGTCCTTTTTTGGAAGCAGGCATGTTTCACCAGCTAGTATTACAATTTTATAAAATATGAAAATAAATAATTTTCACTCCTCACATGTATTTAAAAGGTGATTTTATGCTGTTGATATCAGTGGTAATTTATAATTCTTAAAAATACAGATTTATTAAAACTTCTTTTACAAGAATTGATCATTTAATATATTTTTTGAAGATGAAGGATGATGAATTAAAATATTCTTTAAAAAGGAATTTAAAAATGTCTGTCATATGCAGTATGTCAAAATAACTTTGACACACTGTATATTGACAGATAAAATAGCTATAATTTTCTATTTTCTACCCAGTCTCTGTTTCCAAGGTTAGATTTAAACTGTTGGTTTAAAAGTTAACAGTGATGATGTAGTTTCATACACATTGGTTGAAAGAAACCATAGCAAATAAATTAGATTGTTTATATTGCTTGATTTGCATAAAAATATTATAATGGCAATTAGTCTTTATATTTATTGCTATTTTGGACATTAGGTTATTACTATGTTATTTATGTTCATAGTCAGTCAATATTACTGTTAAATGATTTAAAGCAATATATATAATATATATATATATATATATATATATATTTAAATAAAGAAAAATATTGTTTTTAAATATGTAGTAACTTTTTATATTTCATACTCTTTAAAATTAGAAAATTTTTTAAACGCTTGCATTTAAAACATTTTCCCTCAGTATTAAATTGTTTAATTAAATTTAAAAGAAACATTTAGGAATTTATATAACATTAGCATGAAATTTCAGATAAGAAAAATATGCAAATACTTTATTACAAAAATTACAAATCTATTGTATTTCACAAAATATATTTCAAATTCACTTTTTACTTACATGAAATAATTATAAATGATTATAAAATGAAAAAAAAACAATAGTGATCCAGGGTAATTCTTGGTCAAAAATCAACAATATCAAATTATTATAAAAACTATTAAAGGTAATTGTTCCCAATTTTGGCATAGAATGAGCACCCTTTGGTTTACTATATAATAAAATGTTTATTTAAATATATGCACTTATAATTGGAATAATTATAATTTTTAAATAATGAGGAATTGTCCTGGCATCGGGGTAATTCTTGGTCACTTCTGGGTGTAATTATCAGTCAGCATCTTTTTTATGTAAATAAAGTAGTAAAGTTGACTTTTTAAAGATTGATTCTAATTATTTTAATACTCAATCTTGTAACAGTTTTGTTCATCTCATAATTGTGGAAAATTAACACATAGACAATGTTTTGTGTGTAAATACAAATTTATTTGATGTGCAAAAGACCTCTGTACATTTTGCAAAACTTTAATTAGCCATACAATTTTTTATAACATATATAAGCAGTATTTATTGCTTCTTCATCTATTGTAATGGATTAATACCTTACAAATTTATTGGTTCATAAAATATGTATACTGAATGTTTGTTTTCGATTCTGTTTTGTTTAGGCCAATAGAAGTTTCTGGCTCCTCTTTCAAGAAATTTTACACTAACTTTACTACCCTGTATTCTTGTGATTTTCCCAATATAAAACGGATCTTCATCATATTTCACAGCATAATAATTATGTTCCTCTATTGCATTATGTATATTTTTAAGCACCAGTTTGGCATTTTGCAATGAGATAGATTTTCTACTTAATTGTTCAGTCATATAGTATGTGTTTCCCACAGAGCATTTACTGTTTTCCTCTGAATCACTAGATGATACTGTGTCATTCTGCTGATTTGTTTTTCTCTTTTTTATTTTATCAATTCATTCCTTTTTGCCTGAGCTATCTCTTTTATTTCTCTTTCTTCAACTATTAAAGTACGCATAAATTAACGTCTGAATTCATTTTTGTTAAAGATGCACATATTAAGACACACTTGAACTTTATTGTGTTCAAGTCTGCTTTTTGCTTGTCGATAAAACATTAAACATGCAAGTACAATACTTTGTTTTTGTTTTATTGAACTCTGAAATGTTCTCAATAGTTTGTTCATCCTGTATATAATTTTGAATTAATATTAAAATATGAATTATAACCTATGAAATTTTTAACAGAAATCTATTTCTGATAGTTTGAAATAAATTGATTTTTCAAATTGGGTATGTTGCAAATTTATTTTCATTCTAATTAATTGTGTAACAGTGAAACTCAATCATGCCCATGCAGCATTTTTAGTATTTTAAAGTAGATGTGTTGTTTTAAAATATCTTTTTCCTTTTACAATTGATGTAATTAAATCTGTGTTTAATATTCTTTAGGATGATAGCCAGGTCAGTTTAAGTAAAAGGCAACATGTATCTTCAACTGCGCATCTACTGTTCACTGCTATACCAAACAGAAGACATGTGGGGTATAGAAGACTGAGAATAAATTCTGCAGGTGTGTATATCTTTGAATTGTACTATTATCTTGCAAAAGGTAGCTGACTCTCTTTTGGGCTGAGGCCAGTTTCTGTTCTGTTTCAGGTTAACTTTTGAATCTTGAGGATAGGGATCAGTTGTACTTGATTAAAATAAAAAGTCAATATTCTTTGAAAAAAAAAAAAAATCTACTTGGATGAGCATATCCATTCATTTTTCTAGGAAAAAAAAAAAAAAAAATATTAGCATTAGAGACGTAATTTTACCACAGTTGATAATTGCATTAAAATATGACAAATTTCTTTCCTTTCACATTTTGAGTTGTCATGGAGAAAAAAGATTTCTTTTATAGCGCAATGTAGCTGTTACTTTCATCAGTAAAAAAAGAATTGTTATCAAACATTATTGTATTAAATATCCTTGATGTGTTTAATACAATCTTTAGGCTGAAGCATATTAAGAGAATAAACAAAACACAACTTGGTACATAGCGACATAACTTTATTCTGCATATTCATGCTGACTGGTGCTGCCATCTAGCGGATCTAAATACAAACACTGGTACAATATGTAACACACCTTTTTTACAAAAAACGTGAAAGTACATATATAAATAAACATGTTAATTACCTGAACTGGATACTTTTTAGTTTTAAATTAAACAAACAAATTAAATTATTTACCTTTAGAGTCCAAAGAGAAATTAAACTATGTTAGCTTTACTTTAGAGTTCTATTGCTAAATTATTTTGAATTAATGTCAAGTTCAAATGTGTGTATAGCGGATAGGTTTAACAATGTTTCTTGTGGACCTTCTTAAAACTGGAGATGTTGTTTGGGTATTAAAATTTGATGAACCATTTGGATTATTTCTGATATTGGTACTATTTGGTGCTGACTCTGCAATACAGGTCTTCAACTGTTGGTGTTATCGTCAACTTGGGAATGATCAAGCCTAATATGGTATCTATTTCTTCTGTACAATCCTCCATCTCTTCCTTTTATTAAATAAGATCTTGGTTGAGGTCCTAATTGGTTAGCTTCCAAGGACTTTTCATTTTATGCCGGAACCACACCTTTGCATTGTTGGGTAGTTTTGGTAGATGAGTTGCTTGTCCATTGGCATATTTATTTTGGATTACCTGCCTCTTTCTCAAAGATTTTAGAAGCTTCCTTTATTTCAAACTTTGGTGTTAATTGTGCAGGATAAGCTGGTATAAAAGATCTTAATCTTTTGCCCATTAACAACTCAGATGCCGAAGGAAGATCTTTTGCAGGTTAGATTCTATAATTGAGTAGTACTAAATAAATATCTTTTCCATCTTCTTCAGCTTTTCTGGGAGAATTTTTTATGGTTTGCACTGTTCTTTCTGTTTGACCATTAGCTCTTGGAAAATGTGGCGAAGTAATGTTATGCAAAATTTACCAATCTTTAAAAAATTTCTTCATTTCATAAGAGTCAAAGGGCGGGTCACCACCACTGACAAGTTCTTCAGGTATTCCATGAGTACAAAAAATAGACTTCATAACAGGTATGACAGCTTAGGCTGTTGTGCTTTTCAGAGGTTTCAATTCAACATACTTTGAAAAATAATCTACCATTAAAAGATTTTGCTGCCTTTTAAAAAGAAAAAATCACAAGGTACTTTTTGCCGTGGTCTTTCTGGCAGATCAATATCTAGTAAAACTTCTTTTTGATATGCTCTTTGATACATCTGGCAGACTTTGCATTTGGATATGGAATTTTCTACATCTTTATTAATGTTAGGCCAATAAAAATATTATCTTGCTTTAACTTTGGTGGATACTACACCTTTATGTAAAATGTGTAATTTTTTTTTAAATTTCTTCTCTAGCTGCAGCTGGTACAACAAGTTTTTGCCCTCTACAAATTATACCTTCCTTTGTTACATATAACTCTTATTTACAATGCCAGTAAGTTTGTGCAGCTGTTTTTGTTTGGCATTTTTCAGGCCAACCATTATTAATGTGATATAAAACATTTTGTAACTCTTCATCGTCAGCTGTCACTTTTGCCAATTCATTCCATTTCTCATGCGGAGGTAAGGTTGTGTCAAAAGATTAGCTTTGGCAAATGATTCCAGGTAATCTCCCTCATCAAAAATTTCTGTAGCTGACTGTGCTCTAGAAAGAGTATGGTCTGTGATAAGTTGTTTTCCAGGAACATACTCAAGTTTTACATTATATCTATTTAGCCTAAGCAACAGGCGTTGCAGACAAGGAGAAATTAAATCATATGGTTTTTTACTAAGATACCAGTAGAGGTTTATGATCAGTCTGTACAATAACAGGTCTACCTTACATATAATAATTAAAGTGTTCTAATCCATAGATAACAGCTAAAAGATCTTTTTCAATTTGTGCGTAACGTTGTTGTGCATTGGTTAGAGAAGCAGAGCCAAAAGTAACTGGTTTGTTTTCTTGAAAAGTAGCACCTAATCCATTTTTAATAGCATCAACAGATACAAACACATTTTTATTTTCATCAAAATATTGTAAACATGGAGCTTTAATTATAGTTTCTATTATAAGTTGAAAATCTTTTTGAATATTCTGTCCAACAACCATTCACTGTCTTTTTTCATAAGTTGATGTAGAGAATGAGTCAAATTAGACAAATGTGGTGTAAATTTTGCAAGATATGTTATCATACCCAAGAAACATTGTATATCTTCTTTATTTTTGGGAATCGCAAACTCATGAATGGCCTAACCTTTATTTGTATCAGGTTCAATACCTTTATCAGACAGTGCATGTCCTAAATAATTCACAGAAATTAAACAAAGCTGAGTTTTTGTTATGTTAAATTTTAAATTTGCTTTCCTTGCCAGTGTAAGTGTTCTGTGCAACAATTTACAATGTTCTTCAATTGTGGATGAACCTACAGCAATATCATCAAAATAAGGATTTGTTTGTGGCTCAGTTTAAAAAATTTCATCCATAGCTCTGTGGGAGCTTCAGGAGCATTATTTAATCTGAATGGAAGAACGAGAAATCTGTACCTTCCCGATGGAGTAGTAAAGGTTGTTAAATATGAGGATTCCTCATCGAGTGGCAATTGCCAAAATCCATTCTTAGCATCTAATATTGTGAAAACCTTACAACACTGAAGTTTTGATATGAGTGAATATGCAGTGAGTATTGGGTAATGAGGTCTTTGAATTGCTTCATTCAAAGGTCTCGGGTCCAAAATAATAGGTAATTTCTTAGCTGAATTAACAATTACCATATTACTAACCCACTCAGTTGGTTCATTAACTTTAGTTATTATACCAGTCTCAATCATTCTTTCAAGTTCTTCTTTAACTTTGTTATATAAAGCCAATGGAACATTTCTAGGTGCTGCAACATGGGGAGTAGAATTTAATTTTAATTTAATGTGAACCGCTTTATTTAATCATCCACATCCAGTAAAAACATTAGAAAATTCTTTAATAATTTGTTGTGGTGTTTCAAGCAATTTTGGATTTTTATTGATTAAATTCAATCTTTTTTATTAAACCTAACTTTTTACAGGCACCAAGGCCTTAAATAGGACAAGAATCAAGAGTAGTAACCAAAAATTTAAATTCACTTTCAATTTTATCAGTTTTACAATGTAAATAACACTCACCTGTTATAGGAACAACATTATCACTGTAATCTAACACTGGAGTGTGATTTTTTTTCTTACCACTGGTTTCTCTTTCCACTTAAGCAGTTCAGCTTTTGGTATCACATTTACGTGATCTGGAATCCAACTTCAATATCGCTTTGTTATTCTTGACTATAAGCTTTTAAAGCCAAACTAAATCTAAATTTTCAGAATTTAATTGATGAAGTGATTTTAGTTCACCAATATAAATAATGTCAGAATCATTTTCTTCAATCGTATTCACTCTTTTAAAATCACTATTTTTCTTTACTTTTGTTTTACACACGATCGCCCAGTGATTATTCCTTTCAAATAGCTTGCACTTTGAACCATATGCTGGGCATTTTTTCGGTTCATGATATCTTCTACAAAATCTACAAGTCTTCTTTTGATCACGATTTGTTTTATATTGAGAAAATTGAGACAATGTAAAGCGATTTTTTGCTTGCTTCATAGCATTTATAGATTTGTTCTCAGGGTTCATTTCAGAAACTTGAGCTTTGCTGTGCTTAGCTGCTTTGCATTCACTTACAATATCTGCAAGACTTTTTTTTCTACTAGTTTCTTATATTAGTCTTTCTTGTATTGGCTTATCCCGAAGACCTTGAATTATTTTATCCCGGAGCATTCAGTCCTGTAAAGCATCATAATTGCATTCAACTACAGCACTACGAAGTCGCGAATAATATTCAGAAAAACATTCTTCTCTTGCCTGCTTTATTTCTAAAAACTTGAAGGATGCATACACTTCATTTTGATAATCCTTAAAATATTTATCAAATTCTTCTAGGATCTGTTTTAAACTAACATCTTCCACACCAGTAGATGGTTGATTGAACGTAACTGCTTTTTCAGTTGTTCTCCATATACATGATTGAACAGAGCGGTTTTTGTTTTTTCCCAATTATGCGCTATATTTTAAAGCTTCTAGTTATCTTGAAAATCTACTTTCCAGTATCTCCATTCTTCTGATGGATTCGTACTTAATACGAACAGTGAGATTGTCGGCAAATTATTAGCCATTTTTTACTTCAGATTTTTGAAGTTTTTTAATTCGGTGAAAAAGTTCTACAATATATTCTATGATAAAATTTCCTGTACATGCACATGAGCAATTAAAAAAATTACTGACACCATATTAAATATCCTTGATGTGTTTAATACAATCTTTAGGCTTAAGCATATTAAGAGAATAAACAAGACACAACTTCGTACATAGTGACATAACTTTATTCTGAATATTCATGCTAGCTGGTACTGCCATTTAGCAGATCTAAACATAAACACTGGTACAATATGTAACATAATAGACATTAAGATTTTGAAAAATTCAGTTGAATCTGGGTTTATTTTTAAATGCATACTTATTCAGGAGTTGAGAATTAACATTTTGAATGTATGATATCGATTTGTTTATACATAAAATTTCTATATATTACAATAAACCTATTGCATATTTTAATGAATGGAAAACATTGGTTATTGAAAAGTTAACTGATGCTTTTAGGGCAAATGTATCTAATCTTGTTAAAGTCAATACCAAACAAATTTTCAAACAAATTAAATATGTTCAGAAAGGCTGTGTAATCACATATATTGACTTCTTCTATTATGACAACTTCATTTTGTATAATGTCAGTGTTATGTATTGAAGCTAAATTTATTAATTTAATTTTAGTAATTGGAAATAGATGATGAATTGTAATTATACAATGGTTATATATGTGTGTGTATATATACATATATATATATGTGTGTGTGTGTGTGTGTGTATGTATGTATGTTTATTTAAGATGTACAATACCTTCCTTGTAATTTACATCATAATTTATTTAAATTTCATTCTAAAAAATGAATTTTGCCTGCTACATTGTTGGAAACTTGATTAAGTTAAAAGGACAGGTGCTCTAAATAAAAAAAGAGAATGATGGAAAAGGTCAGAAAAGTTAATTATCAATTGAAAATATTTAAAAGCTGCCTCATCTGGAAATTGTATTAACATGGGGGACAGAATCTATCTTTAGAAATGAAAATTATTTAATCTTATCCACTTTGCCATTTAAATAAAATGTTCTAATGAAGGAACAAATATTTTTTACAACTGGATTAAATCATATTCGAGGATGGAGTAGCACAGTTGAGCATCCTCGAATATGATTTAATCCAGTTGTAAAAAATATTCGTTCCTTCATTATGACCTAATATATGGTATACAGGAGTTTCCATGTTAAAACACACTTTCATCATGTAAATGCTATAGTTATAGCTCAGATGAATGAAACTAGTGCTGCAGTTCACAGCCAAGTCCAATAAATAAGAGTGAATTATGTCAGCCAGTTATTGTCTGGTTAGCCTAACAGGTAGGGCATTGGCACGGCACGGCATGGCATGCCAGGTATCCAGGTTTGATTCCTGGTCTGGACATTTTTCGCTCTGTTGGAATAAACGTCAACTGTGCTACTCCATCCTCAAATATAAAATGTTCTAATTAGGCAGTTTTTATTTCTGAAATAGTTTTTGGCATTACATATTTAAACATGTAGAATTAGATACTATTTTAATATTCATATTAAAATATAGTAATAAAACTAAAAAATTTCATTTTTTTTAAACTTTTTAAAGTTGTACTTTAAAAACATAAAATGGACTGAACATTTTCAGAATTCAATAACAAGTAAACAATGACAGCTATTTAAGTTATTCTTGCAGGATAGTATTGTATAAACTTGATTTTTTAAAAATATGGTTCCTTGTGTTAGTTCCAATTATAAAAGATAGATGGTGCTGCACTGTATCAAACTTATCCAGGAGTTGAGAATTAAAATTTTGAATATATATACTTTTTATTTGAGGTGTACAAGACTTTTCTTGCAATTTACATAATTTTTTTTATTTTCATTCTAAAAAAATATTTTGTTTAACTTTGTTATTAAAACTTCAAGAAAACGCTCAAAATAAAGTGTAAAAATAGATCAGCATTTATTCAGATTTTATCAGTTATTATGTTTAGCTGTTGAAACACAAAAGAAAATATTTACGTTTTGAAATTCCAAAGTTATTTTGAGCATTATTATAATTTGAAAAAAATCTAGTGCGGCTGCTTATCTGATTGAAATATGAACAGAGGATCTACATCTTGAGCCAATAGTTGATTTGTGATAACCTATTACAAAACACTGAAATTGTAAAAACAGACCAAGATAAAATGACAACTGAAAATCTATATACCTGTAATGTGATTTTTTTCTATAATAGCAATATTGGGAACACTTTTACCAGTATTATCATTACTCCAAAATAGAAAATTCCAAAGGAAAAAGAAAACAAATTCAAGCAAAAACTAGTCTGGTATGAATCAGATTCAGGTGAATTCAGATTCACTGAAGTCATGACTGAATCAGATTCAGGTGTAATAAAACTGTTATTAGAAGAAAAGGGAAAATTATCTAATGAGACCAAAAAGCCTGAAATAAATTAATCAAAAAAAAAAAAAAAAAAAACATCAGACATGCAAAAGCATTCATCACCAAACTGTCATAAATAACATTACATTTGGAAACTAGGTAGAAGGAAAAAAAAAAAATCTATTTCTAATTGGAAATATTGACAAAAAATTAATAATTTAAAAAAAATCATCAGAAATGGATTGATTTTACCCATTAACTGAGAGAGATGATATTGATGAAGTGAAAATTTTTGAATAATTAAAAATTTTTCAGAGCCATTATTAAATCAATCAATATCAGAATTCAATATCAGAAATTCAATATCAGAATTTCAGTATTTTATCCAAAATCTGTAAAAGTCAAAGAATTTAATAAAATTCCATTGCATTTCATTGTTTTGTTATCTTCAGCACCAGATGTGCAAATATTCTATGTTTTGTCAAATTTCACATTTCCTATAAAGAAATTTTATCTAAAATGCTATTTTTTCAAAATTTCTACTACTCACCATCACCGCCACTACAGAAATGAAGTTTATCTAGACTTTCGTGATTTTATTATACAGTTGAAGTGACAAATACTGTATAGCAATACACAGATATTGCATAATAAGTTTTTGCAGTTTGAATCTTCATTTAAAAATTTGTAATGATCATAAGTTATTACAAAGAATAATTCCTATTCTAGTTCTGAGAGCAAGTTTTTTGGAGAATTCAGAAAAGGAGCTTTTAATGATTCAGAAGAAGAGCTTTTAATCAATGTCATCTATATATATATATATATATATATTTTTTATTTTTATTAATTACTTTGAATCATACAATATTTTTGTTAACCTCAGCATATCCAGTATGCATTATACTGCTAGACATTATAATTTTCTTAACCCTTTAACTGGCTGGCCTGTATTTTTCCGTTTCTAGAAATCATGTTAAAATGGTTGTAGACAAAAATATTTTAAACAGAATTCTATTTTTAACTCTTTATAGAAAGAAGTGATATTAAAGATATTATAGCATCAAACTGCAAAAAAAAAAAAAAAAAAAAAAAAAAAAAAAAAAAAAAAAAAATATATATATATATATATATATATATCCTCGGATTTACAAGCATTCTGATAAATATACTGGAAAACCCTCGGACGGTGAAAGGGTTAAAATACACATGGAAAATTTGGGAGGAATTTCATTCTCCTGTATGACTAGCAACACTATCAATATCTAATAATGTAAGCTTTTAAATAATTCCAGCTGATATATCTACTTCATGTAATCTTTAAGCTAATATTAAGAATTGTTGCTATCATTTTAAATATACAATTTGTTCTTTAAAATTGACTTATTTTATTCAGAAAAGCTTTTTTAAAATTTCATACTTTCAAATAAGATTTTTTGAAATTGAAATTTGAATAACCTAATTTTTTTTAAAAACCATTTCATGCCACCAGACTGTGTATATATATACGTAACAAACATGAATAAGCATTGTATGTTAACTTCCTTCATTGATTGGTTGTCCTCTAAATGAAATGGTATTAGACACGTTATTGCAGCTACAAAAGCTGTTTCCTGATAGTTATTTTTCCTTATGTCATTAAAATATCTTATAGTTTGGATTTAGATATTTTTGTTTTGGGATAAACAACTTCCATTTTCCAAAAAGCGTTTTATTTGACTGTCAACAAAAATTTTGTAATTGACTTCAAAGGAAATTTTTTAGTTTGAATTCAGTTATACTAAAACTCTGTAGCACAACTCTGCGCATATCAAACAGTTTCTTAAGAGTTTTAATATCCACAATGAGCAAGGATTCATCGAATGCATCTTATTTCTGTAAATGTAACCATTAAACCTGAATGATCAAACATTTGACAGCATTTGTCATGAGAGAGCAAATTTGTGGCTTGATAAAGGTATTGAAGAATTCTGTTTTAAGTTACGTAAAAGTGAAATTTGTTGTATGTAGTATGAATAAACTGATTAATATCATGCTAAAATTTAAAACTGCCTGAAAATATAATGGAATACACAAATTTGAAATATTATCAAAATTAATAATTTTGTCTATCATTTTGTAATAATGCATATGTTGAGAAAGGATTCTCTGTAAGTAATGCATTTGTTTCTTTTGATAAAAATGTTTTGAAGAAAAAAATAAATATTTGTCTAAGACCACTGACACAAGCTTTTAAGAACATGAAAGAATTTTAAACATTCTTATTAGAAATTAGTATGAAATATTATTAAAATTAATGAAATCTGTCTGTCAGTATCTCAAAATAATACATATGTTGAGCAAGATTTTTTGTAAATAATACAATTGTATTTGATTATTGGTTTTAGACTAATGAAATATGCTGTTCAAAGACATGAAACTATTTCCCATTAAATGAAAAGTACCGAATTCTGTAACTAAATCTAAAAAAAAAGAAACAAGTGAAGGCATTGAACATTTACATATTTACAAAAAGGAATTAAACATCAAGAGAAGAAATGAGTAGTGCTTCTTCCATCAAATAATGAATTTCAGCTGAAAAACTCACTGAAGGTAAAAGAAAGAAATCAAAATAAAGTTCTATTGCATAATTTTTTCCATTGAAGATGATTTGATCATTTTTGAAGTGCATAATTTTAACTGTCTCACCATCCATTCTGCTTTTACAATAGCTGTATATATGTATTTTTTTTTTTAGTGAATATTGAAATTCAATGAACTCTCTAATGAATTTTTAAAAATCCACTTATTTGTTGAGGAAATTGTTCTCTTGAGTCCTGATTGTAATCGTATTTTGGTCTTTTCTAATTTCCATAGACTTAACGTGACTAGTATAGGCTCTTAATGTATCTCTATTGTAAGCATTATTTATAATATCTATTTAATGCATTGGATCACTTGCATGTGTATTTATACACATAATGAAAATTCCTATATATTAAAAAAAAAGGCACACCTATATTTCATATAACGTTTTAAAAAAATGTCACTTTTAGGCCTATAAAAAAGAACCTGTACTTAAATGCCTTAGAATAACTTTACCGCACTAAAAGTTTCAGAAACGAACATCTATTAAATCTAAAAATACTTAACTTTATATTCAAAACCAATTTTTATTTGCATTTTTTAAAGTAATTTTAAAATTTGTGTAAAAATGTAATAATTTAACTTTTTACTAATTTGACATTTTAAATTTTGTGTTAAATATACTTAGATTCAATAAAAAAATTTGATTTTGGTATTTATTTGTAATATTCATGCATAGGTTTAGAAGTAAAAAAAAATTAAATGGTGTAATTTGTTTTTATTTTTGAGTAAACATCACTCCTATCCAATATGTATTATATGAAATATAAAACTCTGATTTAACATCACAAATTTGTTAATGTATTTTATATTCAACTAGCAGGAATGACTGAGCTAAGCTTGGTCAAAATTATCTTTGTGTTTATCTCGATATATTATTCCCACTGAACCATTCTTGCTGTTTTAAATACAATTAATTAGCTTGACCCTGAACCATAGTGACCCAAAATGACTTATTTATCGAATTTTTTCAAACATGCGACCTAATCCAATGCTCTTCTCGAGGCTGAAAACGATGGAATATAAAATTTAGTGAAAATTGTTAGTCATTTTCTAGATAAAATTAGCTTGACCCACGTTGATTCAAAAATGACTCAGTAATCGAGATTTATCGAACATGTGACCTATTCCAATGTTATTCACGTACTGGGAAACAGTATGAAAAGAAAAGTCAAACCCATTTGAAACTTTTTGAGATACATTTAGCTTGACCCTCCCCCATTATGACCCACTAACAGAATTTTCTTGAGCATGCGACCTAGCCAAATGGTTTTCTTGTGCCCAGAAATGTTACAATACAAAATTTAGTCAAAATTGTTTGAGCCATTTTATAGGTACTGTTAACTTGATCCTGATCAATTAGGACTCAAAGTGACCCACTGATTGAATTTTCTTGAGCATGCGATGTAGTCCAGTGATCTTATGTCTGGAAACGGTATAATACAAAATTTTGTCAAAATGTTTTGAGCTGTTTTTAGATACAATCAACTTGACCCTGACCCATTGTGACCCAATATGAGCCTCTAATCGAATATTTTTGAACATGGGACATAGCCCAATGATCTTCTCGAGCCCGAAAATGATAGAATACAAAATTTAGTCAAAATTGTTGGAACCATTTTCTAGATAAAATTAGCTTGACCCAAAAATAACCCATCAAATTTTCTCGAACATGTGACTTAGCCCAATGATCTTCCCGTAATCTAAAACTGTTGAATATAGAGTTTAGTGAAAATCGTTAGAGCTGTTTTTAAATAAAATTAGCTTGACCCACAGTGACCCAAAAATGACCCATTAATTGAAATTTCTTGAGCATGTGACCTAACCCAAGTCTTCCCGTACTCGAAAATGGTTGGATACAAAATTTAGTCAAAACAGATTGAATCGTTTTCTTGATAAAATTAGCTTGACCCACAGTGACCCAATAATCAAATTTTCTTGAACATGTGACTTAGCCCAATGTCTTCTCGTAATCTAAAACTGTAGAATATAGAGTTTAGTGAAAATCATTACAGCCGTTTTTAGATAAAATTAGCTCCATTTTTGGCAAAATGGCACTTGACACATGTCTGGCACAGATTTTGTGCCGACTAAAGTGTCTGTCATTTTCAAAATATTTTTTTCTATGTATAAATATTATTCTGTCTCAATCTCAGCGTGCCTCAAATACCTTTTTTGGGTAGTCAAAAAATGGCACTTGACACGTGTCTGGCACAGTTTTTGGGCCGACTAAAGTGTCTGTCGTAAAAATGGCACTTGACACGTGTCTGGCACAGATTTTGGGCCGGCTAAAGTGTCTGTCATTTTCAAAATATTTTTTTCTGTGTATAAATATTATTCTGTCTCAATCTCAGCGTGCCTCAAATACCTTTTTTGGGTAGTCAAAAAATGGCACTTGACACGTGTCTGGCACAGTTTTTGGGCCGACTAAAATGTCTGTCGTTTTCAAAATATTTTTCTCTAAGTATAAATATTATTCTGTCTCAATCTCAGCGTGCCTCAAATACCTTTTTTGGGTAGTCAAAAAATGGCACTTGACACGTGTCTGGCACAGTTTTTGGGCCGACTAAAGTGTCTGTCATTTTCAAAATATTTTTCTCTAAGTATAAATATTATTCTGTCTCAATCTCAGCGTGCCTCAAATACCTTTTTTGGTTAGTCAAAAAATGGCACTTGACACGTGTCTGGCACAGTTTTTGCTCCACGATCCTTCAGCCAGACATTCGATTTTGTATTCAGCCATTACAAAAGAAGTGTTGCACAAATTTTCAGGGTGCCTCAAATACCTTCCCTAAAATGTTTAACAGCTCTTGGACTAATATGTTGTTTATCTCTGATATTTCTCCTTGGTGTGTTAACATTTTGAAGGTTCCCATGTGTTCAATTTTTTACCAAATTTTTAAATGTGATTTGTGTATAGAATTCCACATTTCTTGTTTTCTCTTTATATTTGTTTTATTGTCTTGCATCATTTCTGCTATGTTATTAGTGTTTGTTACTCTTTCAAGAGAATATTGTAACTCTTATTGTGAACTTAAGCTGAAATTTTCAATTTTGTTGTTTATCATGCATATTATATAAAGTTAAAGTTACAAAAACATATTTTAGTAAGAAATTTATATAGGCATTAACATTTTATTAGCAGCTGTCTATTGCAAAGGTGTATTATTGCCTACTTACCTTGCCAATGTGGGATATGTGACTTTTTCTTTTTATTCCCCAAAAGCATTTCAAAATCATCCAAGTTTGTGATTTTGCTTGGACATTTGGGAACATGAATGTTCATTTTTCACAAAGAAAAGCATTTGTAATTGCATATTATCCCAATAAAGACATTTATATATTTTTTGAGATAATCTATACTCCAAAGAGAAAATTGTCCTTGCCAAAGCAGTGTTTGAAACTTCAAGCAAATTTTTAAATGTTATTGATTTGAAAAGTTTAATCTGACTGAAATCATTCATATAGAATTTGTTTCAATAGCAACTAAATGAATCTTGCATTATGTTAAGGGTATCCATGTTTTGCTTTTATGTACAAATTTTCATGTGAGAATAGGATGTTATGTGTGGCTATGAGATTTTTTGTGCATAAATATAATAGTTAAAAACATTAAAATCTCTATTTAATAAAATCTGATCAAAAATATACTTTTTTAAAGTGAAGTTTATTTTTTATATTTACAGGAGATTTCAACTTCTTGTACCAGTGATTGATTCATGGATGAACATTCCCAGCACCTATGAAAAGTGTCTAGTGTTTTGATTTTGGCATATCTGAAAAAATTATGAATAGTAGAATATATCATATTATTGTTTTGTGTCTACTTTTACAAATGAAAATTTTCACATTCCGTACAAATCCTATTATGAATTTACTTTTTTAAGTATGTTGTGTGAATGTGTCATTATCAATTAACCCTTTCAGGGGCAAGGTACTTCTATTTGTAAAATTCTGAAGTGAGTGACTGACACTGGAATTTACGAGCACATTTATTTCAAAATAAGAAAAAGCTTTTGTTCACATACATAATAAAAGGAAATTTTTCATTACAATATTCTGGTGCCAATGTGGCACTTAGGAATTAAAATTAGATGATCCAAAAATGAACCACCGGCCCTCGAAGGGGTTAAGAGGTTTATGACATAAAACTTAGTGATTTAGGTATGATAAGAAATGATATTATCAACTGATTATTATTCAATATGTTATAGTGATATAGAGCTTACAGTGTTTAGAGTATGTCTATGTATTTTTGGAATTTGATGAAAATCCAAGTCAAACGCAAGAGGATATTGCATAATCATTGGGAGTGAGTCAGCAAGCCGTTGCCCTGGGAATGATTCAAAAGCAAAGAAATTGCATACCATATGAGCTAAAACCAAGAGACGCCAAAAATCGATTAAAAAAAAAAAAAAAAAAGGCCATCCATCTTTTTTTTTTGTTTTAACCACTTTAAGAAAAGTTGGCCTACAGCTAATTTATGTTAAATTTGCATTAATTTTATTTTAATGCACTCAAATGTTTTCTACAAAAATGTTTAAGTTTCTGTTAAATTTTATCAAATAAAAAAAAATCTTAAACTGCTAGTAGTCAACTATGAAGGCAATATGTTTGAAAGAAAAATATACGCATATTGAGAGGAATATGTTAGACTCCATGAAATTCTACATTATATATCAACATATAAAGATTGTATTTAATTAAATGATGACAGAATGCCACGCATAAAAAAAAACAATTCTTATACAGTACTATTTACTTTTTAAATTGATTAAAACTGAATAGTTTATAATGAAATTATATAATATACTTGAAAAAAATCCATATTTAGTTAATAATCAGTATTCTGATAGCTCATAAAAATGATATATCGAAATTTTTTCTGCTACTAAGCGATAGGGTGTCAATGATTTAAATCAGCGATTGAATTGTGATTTTAATCAACTGATTTTTTTAAAAAAAATCATTGATTAAAATCATAAATTTTCTAAATCTTTAAAATGACACAAAAAGTATTAAAATCCAAGATGAACATAATTTAAAAAGTTTCTACAGGTACTTTGACTTATGAATAAACAAAAAAAGAGCTTTAAAGAATTGTTTCTAAGCTTAATTCCTGAGTATTGTAAAAAAAATTAAGTACAGCAAGTTTGTAAAAAGCATAGTTTTTATCTGGCATAAAAACAATTTCATTTAAAAATATTGAAATGTAATATAATTTGTAATGCCATGATTTCCTTTAAGTAATCAAGTTATTCATTTTTTTTATATAAAATAAGCATAGCAAGTATAATAAATTTCTACAGTAAGAGAATAAAATAGCCAGAATCTTATTTTCTCATTCTACTTTTGCAATAATGAATTTATATTAAATATTGGAGCAAAAGAAGTATAAAAGAATGGCATCTGCTCAACAGTTATTGTAAAAGAATGTAATAACAGATGAAGAACTAATTGGTATACAAATATTAATCATGGGAAGAGCTTTGTTGGTATAGGTTGAATAAATGTTTGTTTGTTTTTTTTACTTTTAACTCATTTATATATAAAAAAAAAAATTAATTGGTGATTGAAAAGGCAGCAGAACTTTTTTCTTCTTAAAAAGAAAAAAAAATTGAACCGTTGAAAGCTAATAATCCACACTGAGAGATAATAATGCTGTTATTTAATGTTTTGAGAATTTCAGATATAACTGGCTATTCTAATGGGTTCTAAAAAAAATCCATTGGAAGGCAAGAAACTTATATTAATATTTGAAGTGTTGTCTTTACAAAAGAAAGAGTTCAATTTTAAATATTCTATCTCAAGGAGTGAGGAATATGTATAAAGGCAACAAATCAGTGCAAAATGAAAAGTTATGGAGAAAGTTGTATTTCTAATTTTCAGCTTATATTTATGACTTGCAGAAGATATGAGGATCCATAAGAATGTTGCCTTCAAATTGTTATTGAAAGAAGTTTATTATATACTTGTCAAAATGTCATATTTAAGACCTCGATAGTTGGAGAGAATTTGGTAAGAAATTCCTCAGTATACCATCTGGGAACTTTACCCGTCTATTCCATGCTGGATGACAGCTTGCATAGAGTCCTGGGGTAGATCAATGCCTTATTGATGTCTTTACTTTGTAGCGATCAAACTCTGGAATAAATTCTTCAATTGTTCTGAAATTGTAATCATTTTTGTTTCTGTGTATGTTTTTTACATCCACCAATTTCTGTTACAACCGGACAACTCTTTTTGGTTCATTGATTTTTTTGTTATAGAATGTATGTATTTTGACACAGAAAGCAAATGCAGTTAGAAATTTGTATACTAAATGAGGACATACTAAACCACATTTATAGTTAACAATAAACATTTTCATATACTTAAGAGAGATTTTATATTTCATTTGGAAAATTAGCATGCATATTACATTTGTAGTGCCACAGTTTTTTCTGGGGGGGGGGGGGGACTTTTGATAGTAATTTTGTTTGTAACTGCAATTTTGAAGAACCAGCAGCTGCATGCAATACACAACAGCTCAGGTGCATGCAACATAAAAGACATGCCATGATGCTGAAACCCTTCTTGGCTGTCATGTGATCAAGGTAGGCTGTTGTCTACCAACTTTTGAACTGTCATGTGATTTAAGTAGTACAAAAACCAGCCAAGATCAGTAGAGTGCTGGCCTGTCTCTTTCGTCAGCTGTGGCTCAGAGCATCTTGGCTTGGGTTTGATTCTTTAAAGTTGCAATACCCAGAACACCCTTTAATATGCAATGTTTTTAAGGTATAATGAAAAGTTTAAAATGCAGAGATCAGATTATATGGTATTGTCACTCCTCTGGTAATATAGATTGACTAATAAAGCAGTACTATCAAAAACAGTTTATTTTCAAATTATGAGAATTTCTGAGTATTTCATTTTCATGATCACTCTCCTTGAAATACAATTATGCAAATATGTTCATTTTTCTTTGGAAATAGTGCCAAAATGTTTCTGAAGCTGACTTTCAGCGCTATTTTTTTTTATGATATAGAAACATTTTTCATTCAGCACATGCACAAGTTTTTGTTACATTTTGCTCAATAGATTGTCTGCTAGAGGGCGCAGAACCCCTCATGTTATTTTCTGGTTACCTTATACTTTCTGTACAGAATGAACTAGTTAAACAATTTTTAAAAAGGATTTTTGTCTTAGAATAATTAATGAATTTTATAGAAAATGAAATAATGTCACATGAATAAATGATGCACAATTTTTTTTTTATTAAACAATTTTTCAACACTATAAACTGGGATATGATAGAGAAAATATTTTTCTATAGCTCTGTGTAGTTTTGTATAAAATGTCACAGTACCAGGATGCTTTGCCATTCTTACAGCCCTCTCTCACTTGCTCTTAAAAATGTGGAGCGACTCCACTCAACTTTCTGAATGCTTGTGTATGTATTCAGAAAATTATAAAAAAAGAATTTTTATAAATTTCTGACACAATGGAATTAGCTGGATTTGAATGCAGGATCTTACATTTTTAACTGGAGATGTTACTTATGTGCCACTAATGTTTGATTACTTCATTGATATTTATTACATATACTCTGCCACATTCCTTTGGTGATTTTTCCCTGTACAATCCAAATGGATTAAACATCTAATCTATTGGTGGACTTTTACAAAAATCGTCCAGCTTGCACAAATTATCCAGCTCTTGTGACAATGGTCTATATTATTTGCCAAATGGGAGCTCATTCTGAAATAATCTTTTGTTTTCATGATCACGCACACACACATATATACAAATTATTACAATACTTTCCTTATAACTATGTCTTAGGGAAGTAAAATTAGGCCATTTTAAGAATCAAATTTGGGTGAGTGCACCAGTAACTGAGCATTGAGGCACAAATCTGTATAAGAGAAAAAAAAATATTTATGAGGATCATCTTTAGTATTATATATTATTAAAGCATTAAAAGTAATAAATAAAACAAACACCAACAATTAAAAATGAAGTAACCACTTGCATGCTTAAAAAAAGTTCATAAATATATAATTCCTAGCTACTGCAGATATCCTATCAGTTATTGTGTTAAAAATTAATCTAATATCCTATTAGTTATCTAGCTAATTCTCGAAATTTCCTGTTCATTGTAGCTATCTTTTCTTGGGTTTCCTGCTGGCAGCTAGCTATCCCCTAGTATTTTGTTGGTACGCCAATCAAAATTAACAAAATCATACATTACATTTTGTTTTATAGTTTTGTATCTCACTGATCTGCTACTAGTAATCTCACCCTAATCTTTTATTTAAAAAAAAAATATATATATATATATATATTGTACACTTATTTCTAAAGTGGTATAACTCAAGAAAAGTCCTTTTGAAATAATGAAGAAAACAGTCTTATAGGATATAGTAAAAATAAATTAGTAGAAAACGTAAAAAAACAAACAAACAAACAAAAAAAAAACACTATAATGAGCAAGAATCAAGTATCATTTTTGATTTTCTTAGACCTGGTCTTGAAAGATTCTCCTTTTGAGTTTTGACATTTTTAATGCATTTAAAGTGTGTTGATAACTCAAAATTAATGTTTTTTGAGTCATGTCACTTTAGATATAAGTGTGCAATATGCAAAATATTATAGTGCTGACTCTTGAACAATATAGATGCTGGACAGTGGGACAAATGCCTTAGTAATTTGAACATTTATAAAAATTTGAATTTTGTCTTGTGCGATTTTAGATGCGTGTCATGGGCTTCCAATCAGACAACCATTTTTCTCCAATCACAAGCATCTCAAACAAATTTGGTCACCATATTATGAAAGGGCATTAAATTCTCTGGAGCTTATACCAACATTTAGTTTAAAAAGTTGATTTGACAAAATGTTAGTCATTTTGAACAAAACAAGCCACCTTTTTGCCTTTTTTTTAAACATCTTGCAAGCTCTAAAAAATATTTGATCACTGAAAATTATACTTTTGGGTGGTATAAGCTCCAAGAAAAACGATTAGCTTCTTTTAAATAAAAAATGAAGAAAATTGGCCCAATAGTGGTCAAGAAAAATGGTGAACCAGTTTGAAAAAAGCAAGTTTAAAATTTTACAACAGCATTGTGTTCATTGAGTGGTGTTGCATTCAATAGGCAAACAGTACTGTAAGGAATTGAAATATCACAAAACTGCTTTAGAGCAACAATCTTGAGGGATGCAAAAAATGTAAAATAAAAACATTTGAAAATTTTGACCCAAAGAAGTAGATTGTCCCCTTAAAATAGGATCAATTATTAGTGCATTTGTTTATTACATTTTATTGTTGAACTTACTTTATCAAAAATCTAGTTAGCTACAACTACTTGTTTTAAAAAATAGTGACTTAACAAAGTTGAAATCATATTTTATATGTTTAGATTTCTTTAAAGGATCTGCACTTCAAATTGGGGACACAGATTAAGTAATACAGTGGCCTCTCATTATATCCTGTTTGCCTTGATACAATAACATAAATATAGTAAAGCCGAGAAATATAAAAAAATAAAATAAAAGATAACACAAAAAATATTTTGAGTAATTCTTTAAAAGGTTGGTTTAAGCACATTATATGCAGACTAGGACAATTCAATATTAATTTTATATCACATCAAAAAATAATAAACCTGTAAATTAAAATATTTCAAAAAAGAAACGTGGCATTAAAAGTGGAAAGTATGAGTACAAGTGTTTCTAGCAAGAAAATTATTTTTTTTGATTTTGACTAGTAAGTGTCAATGGAAAAATTTATGGTTTCATTCAATGCATTGATAAACTCTGCAGCTGAGTTGCTGTCATTCGCAAATTGTTATACAAAACAAACAAGTTACGAAACTAGACTACAAACGTTGACTAGGAGAATGGTTCAAAAAAAGATGATGAATTGTAATATTATATAATGGTTATATATATCACTTTTTTATGGACACGATAACTTCCGTAATTGTGCACAAATCTCTTCCAAACTGATACATAAAATCAAGGAGTAGAAAATCTCGGTCAAGTTCGTTAATGGGCGAAATCGGACCAAGTAGGTAGAAATAGAGAATGGTTTTGTGAAAATCGAAAAAACCGCATAGCTTCTTAATTTAGATACATATCAAATCAGTTCAAAGTTATTATTACTTCTAGGAAAAGGGTAAAAAAATTATGTATCACAGATTTTTGATAAAATTAAAAATGAGCTGAAGGGGCACAAAAAACAGGGTTTTAGGAAGAAAAAAAAATCATAACTTCATCAATTCTTAAGATATCAAATTCACTTAAACTTATTATAAATCTCCTTAATATTATCTACAACTTTTATACTGACAACTTTTTGATAGGACCAACTCTTACTGCAAAAAAAAAAAAATAATAATAAAATAAAATATATATATATATATATAATTAAAAATGAAAAAAAAGGGGGGCGGGGTCAAGAAGAAAAAAAAAAATCTTAACTTCGTCAATTCACAAGATATCCAATCCGCTTGAATTTATTATACATCTTATCAATATATTGTCTACAGCTTTTATATTGACAAGTTTTTGATAGGATCAACTCTTACAGTAAAAAAAAATAAGCAAAAATAGGGGTTGACGAAAAATTTATCATATTAAGGGTGTACTCTAATCCAAACGGCTTATTTTCTGACTCATTTTTCAATTTTCGCTCTCAAATACATTCAATTGGCGGGTTCTCTTATTCAGCAGCTATATAATGTGCTGTATTGGTCGTGTTTTTTTTTATAAAGGCAGAATATATTTTTTAAAATGCTGTCAGATTGGGCATTTTGAACCGAATTTCCAGAAGTGATAGTGCTGGAAACGAAAAAAAATGGTCGTACTGGATAAATAATTGTAATTCTAGATCTAAATAATTGAACGGAAAATAAAAACACAGGTTGCTTATAACTCTCTTCAAAAAATCACATCAGCAAGTTTCATGTTTACTTTTAAAAATTAATCTGAAAATGTGTTAGAAAATTTCGAGTTGTGGAGTGGGGAAAAATATTTTTTTTAATACTGACTTAATATGATTTTGATAAAACGAGCTCTTACAGAAAAATAAAATTAAAAATTCACCAAAAGCAGCCAGATATAATTGTTAAACTTGGTTTATCTCTATACCTGATTTAGTTTTTATTGGTAAAATTAGTACTTAACTTCAAAATCTACTTCTACCTGTAGGTCGACCCAGCAGGGATTTTTTTCTCATGTCAATAGAATTACCAAAGAATCTATCTTTCTAGTTCCATGGCAAGGCCAAAACTAGGGGGAGCAAGCAGGGTATGTGCCCCTTGCGCCGCACTAGAGGTATTGGAAGAATTGGCTCATCTTTCAGTTCAAAGAAATGATGAAATTTTTAGGAAAAAAGTCATTCTATTGGACAACCCAAATAAAATGTATTCTTTGCTTTGAACAGGGCTTGTTTTGCCATTAGGGGACCACATTGGGGCTCCAAAACAACTTTTGATTAGCCCATTCATCCAACATACTTACAATATCAATACATTATTCCAACAGGTTTCAATCAGTTCAGTATTTAGTTATGATTACATCTTGCATGTTTTTTCTTTTATGTGTCTCGGTAAACAAACTAATAACCGTTACATTCTTGATTATCTAACTTATCAAAGATACTTGTAGATGAATTTACTGTACCAATTAGATTCAAATTGGCTCAGAATTTCAAGCATCATCATGACAAGATTTGCATTATAAATACGTATAAATGAAATAATTACAATAAGTAGGATTTTTAAAGAAATTAACCTAACTATATTAATATGCTTTGTAACAATTATTTCATGATTAACAAAAGCAATGGATCAGAAACTTATGTTTATAAATGTATTTTGGAAAGGATGGAGCACCAAAATTCATGCTTTCCCTGTGTGAAAAAAACACTGGTTTTAGCACACTTCCATGGTAGCATCAGTATTCTCTACAAACTATATAGATTTTTTTGTTACTCACTACATTACATTTTAAAAATTTAGCGTGCTACACTATACACAAAAGAAAGTAGCGACTACTGTAGTTTCATTACTTCCAACCACTGATTTAGTATACGTTGCTTTGTGATAAAACACTAATTTTTGTGACATGATAACTAACATTTTTGCACACAAGGTAAAGAGAAATTTACATTTCCTGTTCAGTCCTTAAGAAAATAACAACAATGTTAGCCAGTGGTGGTTCGTGACTGTCATATTTTGGGGCACTAAATGCATGGCGTAAAATTTTATTCTTTTCTTACCATTAGTTTTTTAAAGAAATATTTGCCTTCTTTAATGGTAGAACATTCTGCCAAAAAAAAAAAAAAAAAAACTGACTAAAATTTTTTTTAAAGAAATAGTGGTAACAAAAGAATAACTTTGCAAGTCATGCATTTAGTGCCCCCCAAAAAGGCAATCACCAGCCGCCACTGGTGCTAGCTAAATAGAAAATTACTTAACATTAAAATTTATAAGAAATGAATGTTAATCTAAAAATGAGATTAGTTGGAAACTTGAACCCACTTCTTGGCTGAGTCCAAATGTTTCCTAACCACATAAAAAAAAATAAGTTTTTTAAATTTATTCTCTGTAAATATAAATTTAATAACTGTTTGTTAATGGAATTTAATTGAATTGTTTAGGCCTTATTCACATGAATTTATTGTGAGATCTGAAAACAAAATATCTTCCAAAATTACAAAAGGTGTCATGGGAGCAGAATGTACAAACATTTTATGGTTGAAAATTTAGACGAATGTTTAAATGCTATAAGGGCAAGAGAAATGTCGTAGAGAGACACATTTGTCTTTTTTCATGTATGTAGATCCATGGATATTTTGCACTATATGTAGCGGGATATTTAAAAAAATATGCAGCGTGTTAACAGAGCCATATCTTGACAGCAAAGCCAGAAGGGACTTTAAAACTTTTTGGTGGGGCTAATTCACATGCCGCATTTCTTCTCTTTAATAGTGAATAAATTTTGATAGAAATAAAAGACAAATACCCTTGCTATCAAAGGATTTAATGTAAAAAATCTATAAAAATTATAAATTGAAAATAATAAAATTTTTTAAAAATATCTCATTTCTTATTGAAAGATCTGGTTAATTTTTACTTTGGTATTAAATACCTTTCGAGGGTTGAAAATGTCACTAGTTAAGTTCCTTAACCTTTAACTGATGTTACCGGCCTCTCAGACCGCGGCTTTTTTCAGTTTTTATATTTTTACTTGCAATTTTCAGTTTAACTACAAACACTACCGAAATTTTGTTCCGTTTAGAACTTTAGTACTATCACCAGAGACTTTTGAATAGGTGAATTTTAATTATAACAGTCCTGTGCTAAAAGTTTAGTACAAAAACACCATCCTATGAGTTAATCGTTCCTTTCATTCATCTTTCGATGGAGCAGTCTCACAGACCGCTTCACACTAGTTATGTGACAATTTCTGTGACATTAAAGGTTAATATTTAAAATGTCTTTATCATGAATCACTATATCTAAAATGTTCTTTTATCAGTTTTCGGAATATATATATTGTACATTTCTACATTCTGGCAGTTTTAAAGTGTTTTCAATAATTTTTTTTATAAATACTTAAAGTAATAGATATACTATTATATCCATTTTCGGCCAAAGGTGCGTAAACGAACCATTTCAATAAATATTTTTTTATTAACACTGTGACGAATATTTTTCACTTATTTTATTTTTTTGCTATTTTTAAGGGTTGTGGAGACATCTGTAAAATATCAGTAATTCAATTGGAGTAAACACTTTCCGATGAGAAATTTTCAAAATACACTAGTTTTTTTAAAATTGAAATGATTATTGACAAATTCGACTTTTTGAAAATGTATAATTATTTAACTTGAGATTAAACATATGTTTTTATAATGGATTAAAGTTGCAAGTGTTGTAAATAAAATAATAATGAAACAAATGTCATACAAATTAAAAAAATATATATTAATTTTAAATTTAATGGTGCGTTAGCGCACCATTGACTGAATACATGAACATGCCGGATCCATTATATTTCTTGAATGAAATATTATTTTTCATGCACAAAACTTTTTTTTTTGTCTTAATGAATGTAATTTAAGTATATTTCAATGAAAATAATACCACATTTTATAAAATGTCTATGTTTGACCTAAAATGGGTTAAAAGATTGTAAGAACTAGTGGGGGCTGAGCTCCCCTGCCCGTATTTGGTTATGGCTCTGCTGGTCAACCGACTGTGATGAAAAGGGTTTTCAGATCCAATGTAAAATAACTTCTTCATGAAAAACTTTCTCTTATTAGTGCTTGTGAACAAGGCATAAAAGTTTCATTCAGCATTATACAATTTATGATGTTACCAGCAAGGAAGAACGAGCTAAGCTCGGTTAAATTTAGCTTTGTGTTCAATCGATATAACAATAAATTCTTGCTGTGTTGTTACTATAAAGCGTTTTTTTTATAGCAATATTATTTACAGAAACAATCATTATTAAAACCATGTACCTATTTCTAAATTTTACATACATATTTACAACAAAAAGGCATCCTTCCACACTACATTTTTAGTTGGACTCTGATTGGTTGAATCATGTATCTTGATGGCTCCTATTGGGATTTTCTAGAAAATTCTGTCAGGTTCTGAAAGACAAATTTTTCTTCAAATTTCGCCAAATCTGACGACATTGTTTCATTTGGCGTCAAGTATGTGTTTTGGCATTAGTAATCTTGAAAGACGATTTTCTCGCCAATATTTCGCCAAATTTGACGAAATGTTGCCAACTTTGCGACTTTGTTTACTACCAACTTTTCAACAACTTAATAACTGTTTCAACCTTCATTTGCATTGAAATTCATTGACCCGTAGTGACCCCAAAATGACCCACTAATCGAATTTTCTCGAACACCTGACCTATCCCAATGGTCATCTTGTACACGTAAACGATAGGATACAAAATTTAGTCAAAATCATTAGAGCCGTTTTTCAGATAAAATTTGTACACACACACGCAAGATTTGCTCATATTATAATATAGGATATTCGACGCATTTTCCAGCTTATGTTTAAATAAACATTTTTTTAATTAAAATGACAAAACCATTTTATTTCCAGATCATAGATCCTGTTACAGCTTTTGCCTATTTAATTGGCTTATTGTGTGAACAGCTTGGGTTGAAGTAACCCAAACCCCGAGGTTACTTGTTTATTACATATATAAGCAAAAACGAAAAATCAATCATAGATTTTAAGACATTCCCAAAACTATCGGAATATTGATAAGAAATTTCATTTCATTTTTTCATACAATGGGATGAAGTACCTCAAATAAACTAACACGTTGACCGCGATATGAATCAAATACGATTCATACTGCATTTCTTCAATGCGTTGCTTCGCATTAAAATTCGTCTATCATGTTTCATTGTTCATGCGCGATTTATATCTCAACGAAATACTTATGGGTAATAGAATTGTGGGGCTGATTAAATATGTTTATATACTTGGCATGGCAGAATTTCAACTTACACTTTCCCAAATTATGAACACTTGATACTTATCGTGACATACTTGGATTTGTAGTATATTACATAAAGATTGCAATATATTACATATTGAGAGTTCACAATTTGGGGCGGTGAGTTATTATAGAAGTTTTATTTTTACTCGATTTAGGCCAATTCGCAATATAGCTGGTAAACGCATATATAACTGTTCGTAAAATGAATTGCGAACCACGTGTGCACCGTGCGGCCAATCAGAAAAAACAATCTCAGGCCGCGTTGTGCGCACGTGGTTCGCGCTTAATAAATTTATTTAGCTGCATAAAATAAATAAAAAATTATGATAAGTTGAGGTCACTTTAGAGGTCTGCACGGGCCCGGGCTTGGCCCGAGGCCCATACCCGGTCCGGCCCGCGGGCCGGCAATAAAATTGAACGGGCCGGGTCGATAAAAAAAAATTAAGAAAAATTAAGAATCCTATAAAAACTTAATCGAAGCCAATAAAATACGAACCATTTTCAATAAAGGTCACTTTCGCAAGGATAAGTATAAATGTGCGTCACGAACCTATGCTAGTTTGAAAACATTAATACAGAAATGTAACATGTCCAACGTAGAGATCAACATCGGACAGTTAAATGGTGTCTGAGGCTGCGCTTAATTTTTTCAGCAGACTCGTGCCGGGCCGAGATCAGGCTTGCATTTTTTTTTCTTCTACACAGTCGAGCAAGGCCGGAACTGGACTTTATTGCTCTCAAGATGTGTAGGGAAGGCAATATGTTTTGTAAAAATATTAATAGCGAACTTCTGTTAACGGAATCTTTGGAAATATACCTTAAGATGGTTCTCAAATTCACTGCTCAACAGTGACATATTTTCTGACTCATCTTTAACTGTTTAAAGTCATAAAATTGACAGGCCTGACTATTGAAGGGATTTGGAATCGATCAACGTTTTCCATTTTTTATAAATAAATTACTTATCGAGATATAGGAGATTCTTGTCACTTGACTGCAGGTTTTTTTTCCTATCCCGTGTTATCGTTTCTGGAAATTCGATTCAAAACTTTGAGAATATATTTTCAAAGAAATATAGCCTTTATCAAAAAATGGCTAACGTTATTTGATTACACAGTTTCTGAACCAGAACATCTGCCAATCTTATGCGTTTCCGAAAAGAAATGAATTAAAAAATGTATCAGAAAATAGCTCATTTGGATTTGAGAAAAGACTTATTAAATGGCAGAGAAATATTTTTACAAATCTGCTTTTTATTAGACAGCTTCAAAAGTTATCATTTTTTAACCCTCCTTTTTTTCTTTTATTCTGGACTACATTAATTTTTAACGAATCCTTATTTGAATGTTGAAACGTGTAAGACTCTAAGTAATCATTAATGTTGCTATTGTGTATTTTCTGTCTTGCGAAGAGACAGTAATTTTAAAATGTACTGTAAAATTATCCCATAAATATGTATGGTATATTATTCTTTAAAAGACTCTTAATTGTATGTTTAGAAAAACCTGAATTTTTTGTGGAAAATGAGTCGAACCTCAATTTAATTTTTTTTCCATATAAACGGGCAACTTATAATTTTTTAATCGGGCCGGGCCCCGGCCTGGAAATTCCGGCCCGTGCAGACCTCTAGATCACTTTCAGCTAATTGCAAAACATAAAGAAGTTAGCTCGGGTAATGCAATTTTTTTTTTTACATTACTTCGGTGGGCCCATTATGGCTGAGTGGTTAAGGCACCACACCGCTAATCGCTTGAGAGCGTAGGTCGTCTGTGGATTCAATTCCCGCTGGCTCCGTTGCACACTCTTTGTGGAGCTCTCGGATGTAGTTTTCTAGTGTTGTAAATTTCCTTGTGCTATCTCGTCCTTGTATATTGACGATGACTTATAAGCGGGTCCCTGATGTCAAGCACACAAGTATTCAATATCATAGATATATGTATTCAATAAATAAATAACATTACGACGGTCAACGTATTACAACAAAAACACTTTCTGCAACTGCTGTCCATACCAGTAATGTGTGTGAATTCTTTCGTGAAGCCCTGCATATGATCTACAGAATGTATGCACACCCGGTAATACACTGAGATTGAGTTAAATTTTAAAAATGCGTACTACAGCTTAAAACGCAGCTCTTGCAATTTGCAATCATAGTCGGTCATATAACCGAATTCTTATGTGTGTCTCTGTAAATGAACGATAAATGCTAAGCACTGCATAATTTATGAAAGCACTTTGTAGTGCACCTAAGCAGGGTTAGAAAAAGCCCGGGTTTTTCCGAAAAAACCCAGCCCACTGGGCCCACTAGTCTAAAACCCGGGTTTTTTCGGGTTTTTCTGAAAAAAAAACTCTTTTTTTCGGGCTTTATTGAGTTTTTTTGGAGAACACTTTAAACTTCTAATTTTCATATACATAATACCTAAATTCTTCATTTATCATTGAAACCTGGGCATAATTTTGCAGCATTAATTATGAATTAACAAAAAATACATAAAAAGAAAAAAAAATCTGTATTTCATGGGACTAGTTTGCTGCACTAAGGATATATTAAGTGAACCACAACTGGGTTTCTTCATATAATTCTTACCTTAAGTTAAACATGCTAAATTTATATAGTTTCTTTCATTCACTTCAAGTCAGAAATCAGTTGAAGACTTTTTTTTTGAAAGAAATGGGATTTGTAATAATATTTGAAAATTTTAGCAAAATTTGCTACTTATATATTGCAATAGTATTAAATGTTAAATTAGATTGTCATGGAAGTCAGTGTCAGTGATATTTGTAAATTTAGATTGCAAATGGCAATACACTTACTACTAGCTTTGCTGCTTTATCAACTACAAAATGTTTACGTAACTTGCTCTAAACCAGACCAAATGCAGAAAAGTATTGTTCGATTGAAGCAGAGGTAGCTGGTACTGAATGTAAAGAAAAGAAAAACTGACAAAATCCAGGAGGAAACTTATCTGTTTCACTCTTTTTTGCCATAATCTGTGTTGAAAACTCCTATATAACACTTCCATTGAACGACTGAACATTGAAGAAGGATAATAAATGGGATGATTAATCTTAAAAGCTATAACAATGCAAACAATCAGGATGGGGTTCAAGTGTCATCTTTTTGCATGCATTAAGATTTATAGCGTTTGGATAAATTTTAGATTACAGGCATGAAAATCTTCCTTCTTCACAACTTATTTCTTTTTTGGTCCTTTTATCTCTGCTTAGAAATTCCTTTAAATCTTGTTCTTTTGAAATATATTTAAATTGGCATTTAACTTTGCATTCTTATACCTTAAATTAAATAATGATACAGTTATGAAAGCACAAGAAGATTTGAAAAAACCCACAATGGGTTTTTTCAAATGGGCGCGCCCAAATAAACCTGGGCGAGTTTTTTCGTGCTGGGCCCACTTGGTCAAATCCTGTCTAACAGCCACTGACAACTAACCCAATTTTCCAGTTTTCACCTTATATTAATCCGGTATACCTTATTATTCACCCAGTATACCTTACCCAGTATACTATATATTCACCCAGTATACCTTAGATTAAATAATGTTACAGTTGTGAAAACATGAGAAAATTTGAAAAAAACCACAATGGGTTTTTTCAAGTGGTCCAGCCCTAAAAAACCCGTGCGGGCCCACTTGGGCAAACCCTGCACCTAAGTGATCCTTTTTGATTTCATTATGTTTAAAGTATCGTAACATTAATAAAATGTACCGCAAAATATTTTAGATCTTAATGTAACGAAAAATTTTTTCGCGCCCCTGTAAACGAGCTATAAATGCTAGTTATTCTATACTCCTGAGAAATCGCTTTAGTTTAACTAATCGCATATCAACTCAGATCGTTAATTAATCGCCTATCGATTTCATTATATTCGAAATATCGTAACATCATTAAAATGCCCCATGAACGATTCTTAACCATAGGACATAAAGTAACGGCATTATTTTGTGTGTCCCTGCAAACGAACTATAAGTGCTACACAATTCATTTTCAATAGCCAGCATTCTATGTAAACCTCAGTAACATACAGAAATTACATGCAATCCGAGTCTATTTACGAGAGTTACGGGCAGACGGCAGACAGACAAACCGAAGCCATAAATAATTTTTAACTACACTGGTTTCCAAAAATTAAGGAAAAACATCAAAAGTAGCGATTACTCAATATGTTACATTTAGATTTTAATAAAACTGAGACACAATGTATAACACATCGAAAGGTATAAAATAACATTAAAGAAATTTCCAAACGATTGTGGTGTTTCAGAAATTAATACAATTATAAAGTAAACGAAATGAATGTGCTAGTTTGGTATAGGAGAAGTACCTTTAATATGGAGTATGATCACCCCTATAGAAGCAATAAAGCACATACAGCGATGTGTGATACTGGTAATTATGCGATCGATAAGTTCGCTGGCAAGTGCGAGCCATTGTTCTTGCAAAGCAGTTGTAAGCGTGGCAAGGGTCTGAGGGGGGTGATTGAGAGCAGACACATCTTCCTAAAGCATCCCATAGATGCTCGATGGGATTCAGAAGTGAGCCCTGCGTGGTCTAGCGTTAATGTCCTGTAACAGGAAATCATTACCTATTGCACCGGCATAAGGGTGCACATAAGCATCAAGAATGTCATCTCTACAGACGTGAGCATTCACAGTTCCACGTAGAAAGACATGGAGGTTTGTACGTCAGCCCAAAGAGATACCATCCCAAACATAGACACTGCCTCCTCCATACAAATCTCTTTTACGAATGTTTGATGGATGATAGCGTGTTCCCTGTTCTCTCCAAATCAAACAATGCCTACTATCGCTTTGGAGACTAAACTGGAACTCATTTGTGAACATGCCTCCATTGATCAGACGTCCAGTGAACATGTTGACGTGCCCACCTTAAACGTTCCCTCCGGTGAGCGGCACACAAATGTCTGGTCGCCTCGCGTAAAGACCACCTTCATGAAACTTTCTACGCACAGTAGATGTTGATACCAACCTTCCAGTGGCTGAAACAAGGGAGGCTCTAAGATGAGAGGGGGTTGCTATTCTATTCCTTTGTACACATAGCCGCAAATATCGGTCATCGGTGCTTGTCGTAGCTCTTGCCCGTCTTTGGTTAAACCTTCTAGAGGCCGAACCAGTGGTTTGAAATTGTATCCAAAGCCTATGAATAACAGAAGAACTCAGGTTTAGCCATCTGCCCACCTCAGTTTGACTTTGGCCTATATCCAATCCTCCAATAGCTCTATATCGCAGTTATGCGGACAAATGATACCTCGAGGTCATACTAATGAATTGGCTATCTCAGTTTTCTTTTCTCATAATCACAGCGACACCAGCAGCCGTACTCTCTAGCATGCATTTTTATGCTCCGCACAGATGACGCAATGCGATTGCAGCGCCACTAATTTGCATTTTGTAATTTTAATCAGAATCGTTTAGTTAACAACATATACAAATTTCATACGGATAAGTTAATTTTTGAATGATTTATCGCTTTTTTTGTGATTTTTCCTTAATTTTTGGAAACCAGTGTATGTTGGAAAGTGTTAAAAATTTAAATTGTGTTTTGAAATAGGACGAAAGTCTTAGAAGAATACCAGAAAAGTAGTAAAAGTTCGGTGATCAACACAGTTAATGTTTTATGGGCTATGTGTTAAGAAATGTACAAAAATTGTCAGATTTTGGGTCCAAATAACTTGTTTTACGTTCTACGAGGGTGGTTCAATAAGTAATGCCTCATGCGTTTTAAAAACTTTAATAATGAACATATAACATCAGAAGTTAATATAGATCGTAGCCTGAACTGTCTTCTACGCAAAACGACTGTTCAACATAGTCATCATGCATTTGCACGCATTTGCCCCGTCGGTTCACCCAGGCATCAAAACCATTTTGGAAAAATTCAGGATTTTGCTTTTGGCAGGGTTTTGCAATTATTCTTTGTGTAGACCCATACCAGACGTTTAAAGCACCAGCAACATTCTGAGTTGTAACGTGTCTGTCTCCTCGAATCATTTCATCAGCACGTTCTCGATTTGCATCTGTGACCGATGTTGTCGGCCGGCCGCTTCTCGGTTTACCTGCAATTTCCGTTTCTCCGTTTCCAAACTTCTTCATCCAAAGCCGCATAATGGAAGGATAATGGATGGCAAATAAAATAGTGATGGATAAATTATTCCATTATTTTTAAAATTCAATCGTCAATCAAGAATCAATAGAAATCTTTTTACACAGAGAGAATATATCAATATATGCAATGATTCAGCATCCATAGCATCCACGGAGCTTCCTAAAATTTGGAAAGAGATGACCTACAGAAAAATGAAACAATAGTATTAAATAATTCATGTTCACAAATATCCTTTTTAAATGTTGCAGTTAATTTTATTATGCTTGAGTTCGCGTGATTTTTGTTTACCAGTTTTCAATTAAAATTTTTTTTGCGAAAATATTTGTATCATATTTATAAATGAGAATGTTGCCGTCGGAGCAATGAAACATGTCCAATATGAATGAATAAAGGTGTTTTATTGCCTTGTTAAAAGTATTTTATCAAGGTATTTTAAGTAAATATATAGTCTGATGTATTCAAGTGATTTTTCATATAGTTTTATATTTGTAATAAGCCAAAATTTAAAAAGTATTTTGATACATTACCCGTTGATTAGACGTCCTTATGAATCCCCCCCTCTTTCTCCGTCACTGTTTTGAAACATTTATTGATCAAAAACTTGATGTGTAAAAAAAAAAAAAAAAAAAAAAAAAAACATGTATGAGGTAGAAAAAAGTTTCATCCGATTAGCTTCTTTGATCGACTATGCGTTTACAGGACTGTATCAGTAGATGAGCTTTCTGTTAAGTACGAATATTAGCTTTAAAAAAAGTGCTTAGTATTATTGTTCGGAAATTATCAAATAGATGGCTCCGTGCCCCCCCCCCCCCCCAGAAAAATTCTCTAGTTACGCCAATGGTTAACGGGTAGCTAGGGTTGAACGTTTTTCCTGCGTTAAATGGCACCAAACAATTGTAACACCGCTATTTTCCAAACAAAAGCCGTCTCGGTACATTGCTACAGCATTTGTAATAGAAATCTACCACAAAAGTTATTATGTGAAAATAGTGGCATTAAAATTTTTTTAATTCCATTTTTTTTTCGCGGCAAACTTTCAATCCTAGTCATTGGTTAATATTGGATTTTGCGATCGGTGAGGAAAAACAGATTCTCTGCTCAACAAACGCGAAAATTTCTGACACATTCTCTGATTCATTTTTAGACGTAAAGGCACAAATTTGGCAAATCATCTGATTATGGAAGAGATTTAGAATCGAAATGAGTTTTCCATTTTTTGATAAATTACTCATCGAATTATAAGCGATTTTGGTCACGTGACAACCAATTTTGCTCCTTTTTCGCGTTGGTTTTATCCCTTTTCGCGGGAAATTCGGTTCAAAACGTCAACTTTGACAGTATTTTCTAAATGATCTTTTGCGTTTACCAGAAAATGGAAAACGTCTTTCGATTACATACCTTTTAAATAAGAACATCTGTCAATTTCATGCGTTCGCACAAAAATGAAGTAAAAAATATGTCAGAAAGATTTTTTTCCCCCATTGGATTTGAAAACAGCCTTAAGTACATTTTTAGCACCGTTTCCAATCGCATTAAAACCAAACCGGCTTTTAAGGAAGGGGTGAGATGCGGCTCTCGTACCTGCTTTCTTTTTGCACCCGTTTCCATACGCAAGCATAAAACCAAACCTCTTTAAAAATCTGAAAGCTGCGTAACGTGTTCTTTTGGACCGTGATTGGCTGCTAGTCCAGTTCCGATGTAAACAGAAGAAGCGATATGCAAAACTTTACTCGTAAAATTATGCATGGTGATTTCATTATAAATGGCCTAGTACATTATAACTTCAAAAATCCGGCATCATCGGGATTGAGACTATGCCGGATTTTTGAAGGAATGTCAAAAGTAGTAACTAGGAATATCAAATGTAAAACTACCTCCTAGGAATATTAAATGTCTGAAAATGATTATATTCTTAATGGTGCCTTTAGTCATAATTTAATTCATGATAAGTGAAAATTATGTAAGAAAAAGAGAATTAAATATAAAAAAAACTTACTTTAATATTTTCTATATTACAGAAAAAAAATCTAATAAAGAGTGAAATTATTTCTTCGCTTATAATTTCGGTAACATCGATGTCCACTTTGTTTACTTCAATTTTTTTGGTCGCTCCTTAACAAGTTTTTTTTTTTTTTTCATTTTATATAAATGAAAAATGTTGGTTTTAGAAATACAGTTTTATTTCTCTAAACCATATATTAATTCTCTAGTCAAATTTATGTATTTTTTTAGTGACACCTTTTCTGGGTTGTTCATCCTCATCTTCTGAGTTGCTACTAGCACTATCAGCGGTTTTATTTAGCACAACGTCGAGCCTAAGCCTGTTCACAAATTCAAACTCGCAACTTTGTGACATATTCAAGAAGTGAATTTTAATCTTGCTGAATAAAATTGGCGATTCAGACACAAACAGCGTGAAATGGAATAGCGTTTTCAATTTTTTAATGAAGGGAGATCTTTTTGAAAATGTTATCAAATGTGGCGAAATTGTTTGAACTGAAATTCTGGACGCTACAGTCCGAGGAATATTATCAAAAGACAGTAGTTTTCTATAAATCGAGAGGCAATGCATTTACCGAAAAATAAGATACTCTTTTGGTTCAGTGTCATTTTAATAACCATGCCAGTCCAGCGGCCCATCCAGGACAGGATTACGCTTTGGAGGGGGCTAGCATATTTTAGATTTTAGAGGCCTAAATGTGCCCAGATTTGGCTCAGCCCGCTGCCGAGCTCTGTCTTTCTTTCATTTCATTTCATGGGACATGCCGGATCAGGTCCTGACTGACATTTTTTCTGCTGATTTGGCAGAGTCGTAACCAGTCAGAGGAAGCTCTGAAAAGTTTTGGTTGGGTTAATTCTGAATGCTTTTAACATGTTAAATAATGAAATACTGTACTAAAATATATCTTAGTTTTTGCGATTTTTTGGTTTATTGTTAAATTATCGACATATTATGAATGTTAAAGTGAGCAAGAGGTTACACGAGGTCTTAAACTTTTAATTAAGTAAATTTTGAACATGCTAATATTTCGAATTTCATAACAAAAGTTATAAAAGAGAAAATATCGTGTGTCAAAATTAATATCTTTTCAAAAATTCCGATTTTTTAAGGACCTATTAAAAATAATAATAACCCTCTTCCATAATTTTTGAAAAATTTAAGTATCTAATCTAGTCTGGGAGGAACTTCAGCCCATGGGTGCGCCAATGTGCCAGTCAGTTCCGTCAGAAAGTTTTTGAGCGGGGGGGAAATGTTATTTTGATTTTATTATTAACTGCTTTAAACATGAAAATTAAAAATATGTGAATATAAAAAATTGTGGACAGCTAATATTATTAGTATCTTGATAACTTATCTTTCTAATCCAGAAAGACCCAAGTATAATGTGGAATAACAATGTTTTGGCTAAGAAACAATAGATGGCGCTTTAATACCATTTCTATTTTATAAAGCATTAATTGCTTTTTTTTGTAATCGAGCCGGCAAGATGCTCTAACGTGGGCGGAACAAGGTGTTTTGTGATGTTTTTATGACAAAAAAGAAACAAAAATTGTTTTATTTATTAATTTTATTGCCGTTAAATTCCCCCCTGACTCACAGGATTCATTTATCGTTGTACAAGTTGCTCCGACAAAACAATAACAAATAGAAGCAAAAATAAATAAATAATAATAATTATCATTTTAAATAAGGATTAAAAAAAGCTAATTTTAGGTTTTTGCATGTGTAAAATATTTAAGTAATTTTAAATACCTTCTAAAACTTACGGGTGCTATATTCAAGCCCCGCGCGTTTATATAAAAAAAGTCTGAAAGCCTCTTTTTAAATTAAAATTTAATGATAAAATAATCGGTCAAGTCCGTGTTTTACTCTCGTGCAAAGGATTCTGTACAATAAAGTTATTCATTACTAAGTGCAATTAAAAAAAAAAAAAAAAAAAAACATTTCTAAAAGAATAATAAGACTTTGCAAAAAACTACACAACGTAAGGGTTGGATATAGCTATATAAACCAGCAAAGTACAGATGGATATACCATGAACGTTCAGAGAGCTTTGAAATTATTCTATGAATTATTTTTTATTAATTGTCTTCAATAACTGAACTCAATTGGAATGAAAAACGTAAACTATTATATTTAGCACTATGATTCGCCATACCTAAAACAAAGACCCTGCACAAAGTTTAAACTTCGCATTGGGCTAAGTGCGCTTCGAAAGGAGGTAGCAAAGTTGCAACTCCGCCTTAGGGCTTTAATTAATATATTGGCTAATTACCGACAATGTTTTCGCAAATCATTATCAACAATCTTTGGATGATTCTGCGTCGATTCAGTGACCATTAATTCCCTCGCTGAGAGTCCTCAAAGTAAAGTTTGCGTGTAACGGAAAAATGCAATTTTCTCAAAAACTATGTGACGTAGGATAATCGCCATAGTTGTTTTCCTGCATGCAAGGTTTAAATAAACTACTACTACCCTTAATTTTTCATAATTTTAGTTTGATTAGATTTGGAAATAGAGGGGGCGGGACATATTTTTGCAGTACATTTTCGACGATATCTCTGAAAATATAATACCTAAAATTAAAACAAATATATTTTTGAGTTCGGTGTTACGAGATCTGTTGGACACGATCTCCACACGATATACATTTTTTTTTTCAAGTAACTTAAGGGGATCTTCTACATTAGAGAAAAAAGGCACTTTTTTAATGATTTTTTTGTAAGAAAACTGCGTGATGGATCTTTTTGAAATTTTAACAGTTTATTGTACATATCTTAAGGTATACACAAGAATTTTTTAGCCCCCGGTACGGTATGCTATTTTTTTCTCCCAGCTTATTTTGTCTTAAAAAAAAAATAACGTTACCTTACAGAAGCCAGCAGTAAACAAAGCAGATGTATCATTGTACGATTAAATGCTCTATAGCAATTTTTTAAACTTCGAAGCATCGCGCATTTTCAATTTTTATACCGCCATATTTGAAAAAAAAAGTACTTTTAAATGCAATTTGTTTGAAAACTGTGTCTCCATTTATTTTTGAAATATTAATTTTTTGTAGTTTTTAGCACCATTTGTTTAATTTTGGCAACTCAAGTACTCCATTTATGTAGAAAATAAAGGGAAAATAGTTGAAAAATAGCAATTATATCTTTTTGTTGCCATTTTCTCATAACAACCGAAAGAAAATATAATTAAAATACATGCTATTTTGAAAAAATATAAACGAATAATTTCTGTTAAAACATGGTGCTATTATAAGCTATATTTAATTTTAAGTATCTGTAGACGCTTTCAGTGTGACGTCAGTCATGACGTTTTGGTTGGAAACTGACTCCAAATAAACGTTTGCTATGCGTCATTTCTTTTTAAATATAAATCTTGGAAAATGTTACCAGTACATATCAAGTATTAAAACACTTAGATGTGAGATATAGATATAAGATATAGCTTCAACACACAAACAAAATAGAAAATACAACATAGCAACCGTTTGTTTGGAGTCAGTTTCCAACCAAAACGTCATGACAGGCGTCCCGACTGAAATCGTCTATATTAATGTTACAAACAAATGAATACCTATGAATCATTAGATAGCCTTTTTTTGGTCGAGTTTCTTTAATGACGGCATCTTTTTGCTGCATTTGGGTATTATTTTGCGATAGTGACATCCTATGTATGCTTTACTGTAGATGTTTAAGAGTGGATCGTAAATGTGGAATTCTTAAGCGGATGCGAATGACGTCATTTTGCATAAAATAAAAGTGTGTGCTTTAAGTCTTAAAATTGAAATATGTTTTGTACTATTTATATATACATACATATATATATATTTTTTTTCATCGGGGGCGACACTAAATTCTGAAAAAGCAGAATTCCTTTTTTCTAGTTTATTAGATTTTCTTGCTTCTACTCTAGGTTATAAATAAATATGTTCAACTGCTTTGGAAAATTTCGTCTGGTCGGTGGGCATGATAGCGCCTTGTAGAATTATCTGAAACACAAAAATAGTTTTTTTTCGTAAACTTCGTGTGTATAAATTCTAGTTAAATTAAAGGAACCCATAAATTTCCCCACTAAAAATAATCTTAAGATTATCTGAAGAAAGCTCCACTTTCTCTAGAAATTCTACAGAAATTTGTAGAAATTTTGAAGATTTAGCTTTACCTTAAAAATATCTGCAGAATTTTAAAAGATATTCTTAAAAATATTTGCAGAAATGGGCCAATTACCTACAGATTTATGGGGCAATTGCCTGCAGATTTTCTACAATTTTTTTTTAGTGGGGTTATTAAAAAAAAGTTATGTAATGGTTGATTAAAAAAAACATTTTTTTTTGTCAAAAAATTCGTTCTTCTTTGTTAATAACTTTTTTAAAAATAATTTTAGTAAAAGCTTTAATTCCTATCAAAGGCAATTAAATAAGCTTTAATTAAAAAAAAAAAAAATCAAAATGATCCATTGAGATTTTTTTTTTTTTTTTTTTTTTTTAAATCTTGCCCACCGTGTCAATGTGGCAATATGCCCACCGTGTCAACCACCAAATGTGGTTGACACGGTAGGCAAGATTAAAAAAAAAAACTACTCAATGGATCATCTTGATTTTTTAAAAAAAATTAAAGCTTATTTAATTGCCTTCGATATGAATTAACGCTTTTACTAAAATTATTAAAAAAAAGTTACTAACAAACAAGAACGATTTTTTTTAACATTTTTTTTTTTTTTTTTTTTTTAAATCAGCCATTATATAACTTAAAAAAAAATAAATTTATGGGTTCCTTTATTTAACTTGAAGCTATACTCACGAAGTTTACGAAAAAATTATTTTTGTGTTTCAAATAATTCTACAAGGCGCTATCATGCTTACCGTCCAGTCGAAATTTTCCAAAGCAGTTGAACATATTTGTTTATAACTTAGAGTAGCAGCAACAAAATTTAATAAAAAAATTCTTGTGTATACCTTGTGTGTGCATATAAGATATGTACAATAAACTGTTAAAATCTCAAAAAGATGCATCATGCAGTTTTCTTACAAAAAAATCATAAAAAGTGCTTTTCTTTTTCTCTTAATGTCGAAGATCCCTTAATGAGTCCCCCTAAATTTTTTCTAAATATATTTGTGAAAGGCTAATAATCTATAAATATGCGGGTCGATAGCCTTCATAACTGTGGCAAGTTTGAACTTTTCACGTTCCATAGTTGTCCAGAAAAACTCATGTGACAGACAGACAGACAAGTGATCTTATAATGGTTTCGTTTTACATTTTAAGTACGGAACCCTATAGAACCCCAAAAGAATACTGCACATGTCATTAGCACTGTAATAAAATATGTAACACTGAGTCTAACCTGTTTTTGGTTCCTAAATGTTATAATTTATGTGGAATAACCTCCGCAACGCCCACATCTTGTGAAGGTTTAATTAGTGTCATTTCCCATTAGTGTTGCCGGCTCACTATTACAAATAGCGTTATAAGGGGATAAAAAAGCAGGACTATTTCTTTTAAATTGGCTCTCCAAAATACAAATTTTCTGCCGTTGTGTAAAATTTATGAGAATTAAACAATTCTTAAGGGATACAGCGTGCATAGTTAATTATAAAATACCCCTCTTTTGATCAATTAACAATATTTGTATGACCTTAAACGTTTACAAATAAAAGTTAAACAATACCATATAGCATTTAACTCTTTATCTACTGCTTTATGATCTGCTGCAATTTTTTTTCATGTAATTTTTTTTCAGTTACTACAATGACAATTAAAGGATAAACATAAAATAAAATACTCACCTGTGAGAAATTTAATTATATAGAGGTAATTAATTAAAGTGGTACTTTAACCCCTTGAAGGGCACCGGTATATTATATATACCACTTAATTTCAATTCCGAAATGCCACATTGGCAGCAGAATTCAGGTATTAAATTTTGCTTTGTATAATGTACGCGAAGAATAGCTTTTACTTACTTCCGTATAAATTTGTTCATAAATACTGGTGTCAATCAATCATTTTAACATTTTAGCAACACAAGTCCTTTGCCCCTGAAGGGGTTAAAGTACCGTCAGTACACTACGACTAAAATATCGTAACAGAAAACCTACAAGTTATTTCAAATCGCACCAGAAAATATTTTCGATTTAATAAGTATGTTAAATATAGGCTTTTTCATATTTGCAAATAAATCTTTTGGCAAATTCCAGTGCCAATCATATATTTCAATAGTTTATTATTGAAAATGCTTTGCGCCTGAAAGGGTTAAAAAAACTATTTTTTTTTTTTAGGTTGTGATCTTGTTAGCAGTCCTTTAGTTATGTGACGTCTATATTCCAGGGACAACATGTTCTCTCGCATCTCCACATATGAAATAGATGAATTTACATATGCCATTTCTAGCATAGCAAAAACGAGCCGGTGCCACAACTTTTTCAATTTCCTATAAAAAATAACAATGAAACAGAAAAGAAATACCAGAGAAATCATTACTACAGCACATTTTAGTAATTAAAATTTAAAGCAAATGAGAACGATGAATAACTACACAGACGAAATGTAAACAAGAAGTTTTTTCCAACACCCAGTGCACTGACAGTACTTATAAGTACCACCGAGTAATTCAACTGTTAAATCAAATACATACACCGTTCACCTAAAATAGATAGTCAAACTGTATTCTAAGATCATAATGAACACATATAAAAAAATCCAACACTTATCTTATATCCTTTACTGTGTTTGGAGCAATAAAAAGACGAGCGTGACAATCTGCACAAAATGTCGGCCCAAAACTCATCGTCTGTGTCAAAGATAGCCTCCTTCCTCGCTAAAATAACAAACCTAGAACCTGCCATGTATCCGGATAAAGTGGAGTTAAAAGAGTGTTTTTGCAAAGTACCATTAGAATATTAGTAATATTCACTATGTGATGAAAGTTTAAAGTAAATGGTACTTATAAGTACCGTCAGTAGATAAAGGGTTAAAAAGTTTACCATTCTAGTAATATTTTTCTATAAATTCATTGGTGAAACTTTCAAATCTAATCAAAAACAACTCGTTGTAAATTATCCCGCCAAGCCACAAACCTAAAACGTCAGTCATAAAAAGAAGTGATGTCACATAAAAAGAAGCGATATAGAAGTGCATACTCCAAGTGCCGTGTAAAAATCTACCACTACTCATAATGTTTCCAAAGGAGTCGGAGTGAGGTACAGTATGGGAAAACTGCTTGGCGACCTGTAGGCTTTTATAATGTTTGTTCTTCCTGCACGTACATATGACTATTTGTTTAACAATATTCTTGTATTACTGACCCCATTAAACTGTGAAAAGTTGAAGCTTTTGATGTTTACATGCCCATTCTTATATTTAACATCATGGGATCGACTTGTTGATTTTATTTACCATTATTTGAACGAGAAAGACCACTTTTACGAGGAGTATTTTCTAAGAAAACATGTAATAAACATTTTGAGTTTATAAAATAATAATAAAAAATAATGATCATATGAATATTACTAACAATGCACCCAATAATAGACGTTAACTAAACTAAGATATATTGCAATAAAGCAGGCGTAAACGGAATTGCACATGACAGGGGAAAAATCTGTTCTAGTAAGGCTTCTGTTACAATAGTATTATATAATATTCCTTATGTTGGAAACACGACATTTCACGTTTAAGAAATAGTTCTGTCATAAACAGGATCCATTTTACCAGTTTTCCCTTTAATTTTGAAACAGTGTATAATTAAAAGTACTTAAGTAATTAAAAATTATGTTTAAATTATTGAAAAGTATAATTGTAATAATACATGATTACCACAATTACATACCATTTCCTGCTTGTCTTACAAAACTTTCTTATTTATTACAGATCTTCCTCCTACAAATATATTTATAAGAGCGATATAATGAGAATTAAATTTAATTTTTTCGACTTTCACAATTTTTCGAAATTGATATAGGTACTGCATATATTAACTATACACCTGCAGGTCGCCAAGCAGTTTTCACATACCTCACTCCGAGTCCTTTGGAAACATTATGAGTAGTGATAGATTTTTACACGTCACTCGGAGTATGCACTTCTATATCGCTTCTTTTTATGTGATATCACTTCTTTTTATGACTGACGTTTTAGGTTTGTGGCTTGGCGGGATCATTTACAACGAGTTGTTTTTGATTAGATATCACTTCTTTTTGTAAGGCATTTCCTTTGCATTATACATATTCCATTTTAATTCAGAAAAGAAAAGAAAACGAAAGACGATAGAACAAATAATTTAATAGTGATGCTATAAACTTAAGTGTAATATATCTAGTAAAATATAATGTTAGACTTTTTAAGAATAATTCAAAACAATTTTATCGATCCTTACAAATCTCAGAAGAAATCATTTATTTTTTAGAAATGATAAAATGTATCGAACTAACCATCAATATTTTTTGCTGTTGTTCTATAAGCTATATGGTGATTCATTAATTAACTCATCAAGGATTTTATCCTAATAACTTTTGAAAAACTACCTTTTCATTTTCAAAATTCACATATGTAAAGACTTAAAAACAGACTGAATAATGAGCATTTGTTTTATCACCGTCCATGCTTGAAGTAATTTTTAAGTAAAAATTGTTTTTTTATTTCAGGAAATCCAACGCCCCTCCGATAAGCGCAGCAGAAACTCAAATTATCTGATTAAGCTTTTTTTTTCTTTTTAAATGTTTTCATAAGCTTTACCACTTATTGGATTTTCTGAATTTTCAATGCATGTACTTTCTAAATTCTTATTTGTTTTTTACGTGACTAACAGGACATACTAAGTCGTATGTTTTCCAAGTATTTTCTCATATATTTCGGATAATTCATACTATACATTATAATTCATTTCATTAAAAGTTCAGAATTTGATATTTCATCGTTATAAAATGATTTTCCCTAATTTTGGTCATATTTGTAAATTTCTAAGTATCTCTATTATCTGATTAAAAATTAACTAAAAGCTATTTATGGCATATGAAAAGTATTTTTTAATTACCAAGTCCAAAATAATAGAGTCGATTAGTTTAATAAATTCCTTATTAATCTTTTTAAATGAAAAGAAAAACGAAAAATTCCAATAAAACTGTCAAAAATTTATTTGATATAAAAGATTGTAAAAAAAAAAATAATAATAATAAATTATGTAATAAAAAACCAGACTGACTGTATTACCTTTGTAAAATGGTTTAAATTGAAAAAAAAATGCAAAGTTTGGAATGCTAAAAAAATTTTGGAATGTTGAAATATTTGAGTGTATGGGCGATTATAAAAGCAATACAGAAGAGAACATTTTCTCGCTTATTTCAATATGATAAACAGCAATCCTAAAGTTCTGCCGAATTGTTTGCATGACTTTAAGTACTCTGTGATTCACTAAAAGTGTTTATGTTATCTTTCTGAACATGTTATGTGGTTTCTCAGTAGTCGGTGTTTACCTGGAATCTTTCCATAATCGAGGTCCAGTGGCACGTTTCTATAATATAGTTTCTCCTCAAATATCTGCAGGACATTCCGAGATGATTATTGTGCGCAATACCTTCGTCAAAAATTATTCCGATTTCGTGCAAAATAAAATTTCATTTATTGTTATTTAAATTTTGTGTGCAAAAATACCCATAGTATTGGAATTTTAAAAGGGTGCGTGCTGAAATCTAGAAGCATCTTTAAAAAAGTGGATAATAGAAACATCTTTCATACAGTAGAAACCTGGATCATTGAGCTTTTAGATGAACAAATAGAATTCATATTCAACTTTCAAGTAACATGATAAAAATTTTCTAGAGATTGAAATAGTACAAATCCATTAAAATACATGTCCCTCAGTAAATATCCATCGGTTGTGCTGTAATCAAGATCTTTTAAGTGACCTTGTAAACGAACCGTAAAGGCTTCAATGCCGCCTTACATTAGAGAGCTCAGGAGCTTAACTGGGTCGAATGCAATAACATCTACCCTATTAAAATCCCTGCGCGTATTTATCTATGTAACCTCAAAAACGCGGAAACCACAGGGCGCAGGGCTACAAAATTTGGTACACGGGTTGCTTGTAGGGGGCTCATGAACGATTGGGGCCAAAAATTCGAAAATTTTAAATAGATTTTTTTTATTTTATGTTTTTGACAAATGTTTGCCTTTTTTTATGTTCAACCCGTAATCGCGCGAGTTCTAACCGGTTCTTAATGTTTACTGCAATGTGAGATATACAAATTACGTACGCTGCAATTCTAAGATGCTATAGCGAGTATTACGGTAATTCTTTTACTCATATGCAAACATAAGTAGAGATATACATATTACGTATGCCACGCTGCAATATAGGAATCAATTACTTTAAACTGGTATAAATGAAAAACTAATTACTATTTTTACATGAAACTTTCAACGGTTTGAACTACTCATAAAAACACTTCAGATGCAGTGAACCGCGTAAATATATGATAATTACACATTGCTGTAGCCCTGTTAACAGAATTTGGTCTGAACAGGAATTTAAAAATTGCAAAAAACAGCTCTTTTAAAATCGCATTTATTCGCCTGATTCCATTTTACTTTTGTTTTCTGAGTCACCGTGGCACGCCCCGTTCCACAGAAACAAGAATTTTGTTTCTATCATAAATAGAACTCGAGCTATAGATGCGTCAAAATCCTGTTTTGGTCAGTCAGGAAAATATAAACTAGACAGAGTGCTAAAAATTTTTTGAAAAATCGTTTGGCATCAATTGGCGGAAATTCCTTTCATTTACGGTTCATTGCACTGTTGTTTCTTGTGCTTGGCGAGAAACTCGGTCGAGTTTCTATGATATCAATGTTATATTAAATGAAAGTCAATAGCATTATTTAAATTTGAAACAATACAATGTGTTCAGAGTTGTTCAACTTTTACTTATGTTTGTCATGAATTAAATACATGTCTTTAATAAAGAATTATAGATCCCACCGCAGCCGAGATTAGAACCACCGGCTTCTGATTTTGAAACCAGTGTGCTACCACTGCGGCATTTCTTCCATCTCTTCATTTCCTTCTCTATCCTGGAACTTGATCGCGGGGTTCACCAGAGAGGCTTCGAAGACCAACTAATATAATGAGACACATGGTGGATATATGGAAACTATCGTTTTTAGGTAGATTTCGTATGAAATACCACCTATTGGGATCGTTCCTATGTTGGAATTTCGGAATTTTTTTTGCAGATTTACACCGATCATGACCCCTAGAACCCAAAACCAGCCTCAGTAAAAAACTTTATCTATCTATCTATCTATCTATCTAACTATCTATCTATGTATCTATCTATCTATATATCACTTTCTTCTGGACACGATAACTTCCACAATTCTGCGCAAATCTCTTCCAAACTGATACATAAAATCAAGGGGCATAAAATCTCGGTCAAGTTCGTTAATGGGCAAAATCGGGCCAAGGGGCTGGAAATAGGGAGGGGTTTTGTGAAAACAGAAAAAACCCCATAACTTCTTAAATTTTGTACATATCAAATCAGTTTAAGGATTTTATTACTCCTAAAAATAGGGCCAAAAATTTATGCATCACAGATTTTTGATAAAACTAAAAACGGGCTCAAGGGGCGCAAAAATAGGGTTTTTGGGAGAAAAAAAATTCATAATTTCGTCAATTCTCAAGATATCAAATCCAATTAATTTTATTGTATATCTCCTTAATATTATCTACAACTTTTATATGCACAAGATTTTGATAGGACCAATTCGTACCGCAAAAAAAAATCAAAACGAAAACAAGAAGGGGGGGGGGGGGGTTGAAGAAGAAAAAAAATCCATAACTCCGTCAATTCACAAGATATAAAACCCCCATGAATTTATCATGTACACTCATAAATATAAAGACGCTAATATTTTCGAAATAATATTTTAATAATTCTGTATTCATAATAACGAAAAGCATGTGCCAAGAAAACGTTTTACAGTAAATTAAATTAGAATTAAATAATTTCAACTCGAAAATTGATAAATGTAAATAAATTTGCTGTCTCATAAATATCAAGACATTTTACATACTTTTGAATTATCGTCCAATAAAAGATCCGTTTTTATTAATGACAAAGTATTATACCTGGCATGCTTTTTATTAAGTTGTATAACTATTTTGGCTTTATATCAAACCAACTTCGTTCGATTTCTTTTTTCAACTCAAGGACGTTTCAAAATTGTCTTCCAGATGCATATACACTGCGAACGAGAGTTCCACAAATATTCTTAACTGGATTTAAATCAGGTTTACGTGCGGACCACACCGTGACATGAACATTGCTATCGGCAAACCATTTTTTTGTGAGTCTTGATGTGTGATTCGATACATTATCCTGATGGTACAAACAATTCCGAACACCAAGAGTTTCAGCAATTGGCAACAACTGACTATCAAGTAGTTCGATATACTCTTTAGATGTCTGTTTACCTTCCAGAAAAGCAATATCCGTAGTTCCATGAAAAGAGAAGGCACCCCGCACCATAACAGAACCTGCCCCTTTCTGTTTACTGAAGAAGGTTCGATATTAACGTCTTAAATCGTGCGAGTAAGAATTCCAACCATCTGTTCCATCCAAGTTAAATCTCTTTTCATCTGAAAAAATGTCTTGCATCCATTCGTCCTTCCAGTGCATATGACCTTTAACCCCGATTAACCTCCGTTCTTTGTGTTATTTTTTCAGTAAAGAAAATCTGCATGTATGTCGGCATACAATGTTTTTTCTTTCTTTTATACGACGATGTACTGTATCCTTTGAGACCATACCATAAACTCGTTGAGAAACTTATCGGAGTGACATTTTTTGGGACGAAACAAATCGCATGATCTTGCGATCGAGTCTTTCACTAGTTTTTCTCGGTCTGCCAGATCGTTTTCTCGAATATAAATTGTAAGTTTATGGTAAAAGTTTATAAAGTGCAGCTCTGATTCTCCCAGTTTTTTTACATATTTGACAAACTGTTAAGCCATTAGCTTTAAATTCATGTATTTTACAAATTTCATCTTTAGAAATTTCAATGTTCCACGGCATCTTTGCAATTGAAACAAGTCAAACAACATTACTTGTTTGGGTAAGTTAAAGTGTATTTCTGCGCGTGCGCATTAATTCTGTACGCGCGAATTCGAAAAAAATTTGCATATGAAGCAGTTTCAAGTTTGTCTTTATATTTATGAGACAGCGTAATTTTTTATTTTTTTTTATTATTCGAGGTGAAATTATTTTATTTAAATTAAAACCCCTATAAGAGATTCATTTTAGTGTTCTTAATATGAGGTCTAAAATTTAATTTCTTTTAACTGAATTAATAAAATATAATTTCAAAAACATATGTGTCTTTATATTTATGAGAAGGACTGTATCTTCTCAATATTGTCTACAACATTTACAAGTACATAGACAAGTTTTTGGTAGGACCAATTCTTATAGCAAAAACAAATGAAAAATACATAGCGGTTGAAGAAAAAAAATCATCGTATTAAGGGTGTATTTAACCATCGCATTCATACGGGCCTCATAGGAGGACAGATAAGTATTGCCCTATAAAATATACGAGTTACAATTTTTTTTCAGCATCCTTCATGGACACCTTATTTGTGGATAGATAATAGCTAGCATGCAGCACAATAGATGGCAGTGCAATACCCATACCCATAATTCAAGCCAAAGTTCATCTAAAATCGAAATATTGAAACATTGTGATATTGCGCAGGATTTTCTATAAACAGACCGGAAAACATTCACACTATCGTCAAGGTAAAAATATTTTTATACAATCTATCCTCATATGTCTTGTAATGAATGAAATTTTTGTAATATTTTTATTAAGTTTTTATTTATGGATTGAAACATATATGTCCTCATATGTGGACAGTTTGCACCAAAGTAAACAAAATTCCATTTTTGTTTCTACTTTGATTTTTTTTTCAGGTTGTTAAAAAACAAACATGAGTAGGAGAAAACATTACTTAACTGATGCACAGATATCTGAACTAATGGTAGCGGAATCTGAGGATGATCTTGTTCTAGAAAATAGTGATTCTGATATAGATGATCCAAGTTATATTAACCATGTACCTGCCCATGCAATACCATCTTCTGATGAAGATGAATTTATAAATACATCTCGAGTCGCAACTGCACATAGTGATTCTGATTCAAATAATGAAGGACTTCTAAATCAAGGACCATCATCATCTGCTAGTACAAAATCTTCAAGTAAGGGTAGCAAACCAAAAGCAAAACCCATTACTTGGTTTAGTGGGAGAGATAACGCATTGCCCAATAACTTGTCTAAATTTAGTGGTAGATTTCAGGTGAATGTACAAGCCAAAAGTCCTTTAGATATGTTTATGTATCTATTTCCTGAAGACCTATTAGCAGACATTGTCTGTCAGACAAATCTTTATGCATGTCAAAATGGCAAAGATAATTTGAGACTTTCTGTAGAAGAATTGAAAGTTTTCTTAGGAATTGTGATTGCTATGACATATATCAGGTACCCAAGAATACGTCATTACTGGTCCTCAAAAAATGGACTTCGAATGTCACTAATTGCAGATGCTATGGCTGTAAATCGCTTTGAAAATATAAGGAGATACTTACATTTTATAGACAATACAACCATTCCCCATGACAATACAGGCAAAACTATAAAAATTCGACCGATTTTGCCAAAATTACATGAGACATTTCACAAAGCTGCTGATAATGAGGAATATCAAAGTGTGGATGAAATGATGATCCCATTCAAAGGGAGGTCATCTATAAAACAATACTTACCTAAAAAGCCCCAAAAATGGGGATACAAAATGTGGTGTCGTGCTGGTATATCTGGATACATTTATTGTTTCGAATTATTTCAAGGTGCAGCTGGTAACCGCGGAGTCATATCTGATTGTGGTGCCTCCGGTGATGTTATTCTTCGTTTAACCCTTTCAGGGGCAAGACTTTTCTGCACCGATTATGTTCAAATAATTAATTCACACCGCAATACACGAACAAATTTATTTGCAAATAATCAAAAGCTTTTTTTCACGCTTATTATGAGATCGAACTTGTACTAACAAATTACTGGTGTCATTTGAAATTTTGGGCATTAAAATTAACCGTTTGCAGACTGCAAACGGCGCCCTTCAAGGGGTTAACTCATGACTTGCATCAGTCAAACTGCAAAATATATGCGGATAATTATTTTTCAAATATACCATTGATTTTAAAGCTAAAAGCCCTACACATTTGGTATGTTGGTACTATAAGAGTTAACAGGCTGATGGGGTCAGAAAAAAAATTGAAATCAGTAAAGGAACTTCGGAAAGAAGGAAGAAGTAGTAGTTCTATTGTGTCATCTTCGGATAATATAACTATCACTCGATGGATAGATAATTCACCGGTGCATATAATATCTTCGTATTGTGGAAAAGCACCTGAAGATCAAGTGTCACGTTTCAGTCGAAAGGAAAAAAAAGTATTTCTATCAAGCGTCCGTATTGCGTCTCTGTGTATAGTAAGCATATGGGTGGAGTCAACCTTATGGACTCTCTCGTACCCCGCTATCGTAATGATGTCAAAAATAAGAAGTGGTACATGCCTATTTTTTATCACCTTATAAATGCCACCGTTGTTAACGCCTGGATTCTATGGAAATCAGAAAACGACAAAAGCTTAGACCTGTTAGAATTCAAAAGTTCGATCGCAACTAGTTTGATATACAAGAGTACAGCTGAACTAAATAAAAATAAAAGAGGGCGACCCTCTGCAGGAGAGAAAGCAGTAAAACGTAGAAATACACACAATGTGCCCCAAACTTTGCGTTTAGATGGAGGAAAACACTATCCAAAGAAAACGGAAGCAAAGTTTGCAAATCGTTGCAGAGATAAAGATTGCAAAAGCAAAACCAGATATATCTGTGGCGTCTGCACTGTGCCAGTTTGTCCAGAATGCATGGAATCTTTTCATTCCAAATAAATCATAAGAAGATATGTGGCAATATGTGAACATTGAACCATATTGTTCCCATATGAGAACAATGTAAATGTACAACTTATTGCATAACGTCCCCAAATGAGGACGTATCAATATACTAATTAATAGTGTATCAAAAATTCTAATAAAAATAATTTATGATAAGAGGTTCTCATTTATCCCCAAAAACGATTGTCTGATTTTTTTTACTGTGTAAAAAATAATTCCTGCATGAAAGGGTTAAATCCAAACTGCTTATTTTCTTACTCATTTTTAAATTCATTTTTACTCTCAAACGCATCCAATTGGTAGATTTTCTTGTTCAGAAACTATATAATGTACCGTAATCATCGATTTTTTGATAGAGGCAGAATATATTTCAAATAAAGGATGCCAAAGTGGGTATTTTGAACAGAATTTCCCGAACCGATTGTGTTAGAAAAGAAAAATATTGTCCTACTTAGAAAATCATTGTTTATTAATCAAGTTTTAATTAATTGAACGAAAAAAAGCATAGGTTACTTATAAATTTCTTCAAAAATCACGTCAGCAAGTTTCATATTTTTTTCTATTAAAAATGAATCTGAAAATGTGCCAGAAAATTTCGAGTTGTTGAGCATGGAAAAGTATTATTTTTAATACCGCCTTAACATGATTTTGATAAAACCAGCTATTATATAAAAATGAAATGAAAACTCTTCAAAAGTGGACAGATAAAATTGTTAAAGTGGGTTTATCTCTAATCATGATTTAGTTTTTGTTGGGAAAATTAGTATACTTAACTTCGAAATCTACCTCCGGATGTAGGCCGGCCGGGAGGGATTTTTTTATTTTTTATGACTCTTTTTAGCAGCATTTTCATACAGTTTTTTATTTTTTTTTTAATTTTCCCACTTAGCAGCGCAATCTATTGGGAAATTTTGTAACTAAATTTTAAATTCTGTGTGTCTGAAAACTTTGGATTTCCCAAGTAGAAAGTCGAAAACTGTACATTTCAATCCATTTCAGTTTTCATTTAATTATTATTTTTAAACGACCCGTAAATACGAATGTTTCATTATAAATAATGTAAATTAGTTAACTTTTTTTATTAATTAAAATACCTTTTTAGCTGATCTGAAGGTGTCTGGCCTATTATAATGCTTTTTAATACCAATGTAAAGTACGAGGCAAGCCAAGTAAGAAATATACATTGGTGTTGGTTTTAAAACCGAGGCTTTTAGTTTTCTACGAGAAACATTTTATTTGATTTTATAATTTCGTACAAATGCTGCTAATCTTACGGAATTTTTTCAAAGCAAATAAAATATTTAGAACCAGAAAACTTATTTAATAAAATGTGTCAATTCTATGTGTAAAGAAAATGTTCTGCTTTTTGAACCGTGATATTTTTATTTTATCACTACTAAATTTGTGCTCTTCTATATATGAAATAATAATCACGCCACCTAAAACTCAACGATTTTTAATAACGGTATGGATATTATAAGGTTCATCTTCATTACGCCATTTACACTTTTTCAAACTTTGACCCATGAAAGCTTATAGCACGATGATTCAGCATCAACTGATTTATATCGCATAGTTTTACCAAGGGGAGCGTCATCACTCGATAACATCTGTATTAACCCTTTATGCCCCGAAGGTGCTTTAAAGTACCACAGTTTTCTATCCTTATTAAAACACATTCATTGAATGCATTCGCAACGGTACTTTTAGGAAACAATAGTAAATATTCCCCTTGACCATCACTAGACAGCAATAGTAGTTCTAGTAAGCTAAAAATTGTTTACGAAGCCATTTTGGCCCGCGTGAGTGTCAATTTTGTTTCCATTTTCTTGTCTAACATGATATCCCTAACTTTTGCTTGGAAACATGTTTCATTTTAAATTTAAGGTTATCATATTTTTTTCTTGTTTTAAATAGATCACTTGACAATATGTTATGAAAAAAAAAGTTAATTTACTTTACGAAGCACTTTTCAAAGCGGTACTTTTGAGTACCGTCGGGACTACGTTCAACAGGATTTTTACTTAGATTTTTATCGTTCGATGGTGCATAAATGAATGTCAGAATGAATGATGGTGAATGTCAATTTTGCTTCCATATTCTTGTCTGACACGGTATTCCATTTTGCATGAAAACATCTTAAATTTTAAAAGTAAGGCTATCATATATATTTTTCTTTTTTTTAAATAGATCATATGACGATATGTTATAAGCACTTTTCAAAACGGTACTTTTGAGTACTGTCGGAACTACTTTGAACGGGATTTTTACTTAGATTTTTATCGTTTGAATACATATGGTGTAATAAAACATATATATTTACTAGGGATGCGTGGATGCTATGCAAGTGGATTTTGATACAATGTAGGGGAAGATATTGTATGATTTATGTATGACTTTGATGAATAATAAAGCAAAAAATATGTTATTTTTATCTTTAGAAGAAATATTGTATTTTTATAAAACAAAATGGAAAAAAAATTAAAAATTAGAAAAAAAATCTTTTATAAAACAAAATGGAAAAAAAAAATTAAAAATTAGAAAAAAATTCTTTTAGCATTTTTATGAATCCTTTTGAGTTTTCTACAACTAAATTTTGGAAATTTCTGTCGGATATGCTTTCTATCGGCCGGTAGTGTTACAACTGTAGAATATTCTTCTGATGGCGAAATGCTCACTGATGATGAACCAACAGCATCATTATCTAGTGATATATTACATCATAGACATATACACACTAAATATATGCACGGTAAGTCATATTAACCTCCTCAGACCCGATGTATCCTTATAGGATACACATCTTTACATTTTTTTTTTTTACGCATATAAATAATTTTTTAAAAAAGGAAATTGGTGTGTATGGAGCCTTACAGATAGCAGAACTAAACAAAATAGCAATTTATTTCTTATAGTGCTTTTTTTGAGAGATACGTGTCATCCCATACGTGTCATCCCTATATCAAAATCCCTTGCAGCAAAAATGCACGAAATGTACAAAAACGAAAACGTAAATCGTTTTGCAGTACGTTAAGATACCATTTGTAGAGTCCATTAGAAATAAAAAATTATTAAATGTATAATTATTTCACGTTTTGCATCGTTTTTTCAATGCAATGCAAAAAAAGTAAAATAAAAAATCCTAACACTCTGTCAAAATATGTACTTACAGGGTCCCCATGTATCATCGAATTTTATGTACAAAAAATGCATTTTAATTTTTTTCGCTTTTCAATCTTCCTTAGTTATCGATTTGTTAATATAAATTCATAACTGAAGTTAAAAAAAAAATATAATAATAAACCCTGGGGTCTGAAGAGGTTAAAATAATAATTTAAAAAAATATTTTTTTTTCTAAGTCTCTATTTTTGTCCAAGCCTAATGACCCAACGGTACTTTGAAGTATCACATCAAGGAATTTGGCTAATGTCAGACGAACGTCTTTTTGCACGCTTTTTTCGCTTTTAATGCCTCCCTTCACATGCTAGCGAAGGTGTTGGGAGGCATTAAAAGCGAAAAAAGCGTGCAAAAAGACGTTCGTCTGACATTGAACTTAGCCATAATTAACAAATAAAATCTTTTATTTTTAATGCAGATATCTTCTAATGTATCATAGTAATAGAAGAAAAAAAAAGTCTCGAGAAGATAGTTTTTTAAATTTATAATTTGGGATATAAAGGGTTAACACCCGGAAATTATAATGATATTTCTTAACAATGTGGTGCATATTTTATTCCATTTATTAAATAAAAATTCTGCTTCAAAATGTGTCTATTTGACTTTTAAAAAAGTAGAAGGTTAACAGCTATATACTTGCATTGATGAATTTAAAGTTTTGCTCACAAAGCAAAAAAAAAAAAAAAAAAAAAAAAAAAAAAAGATTAAAAAGAAAAATTGTGTAAAAACATTAAACATTCTCTAAACTTAAACAGAGCACATATATACATTTCCTAGTATTTTCTCCTTTAAATTCCTAAGTCAAGTCTTCATTAACAAAATTTTATCTTTTGATCTTTACCGTCGCTCATTCTCTAAGAATTTTTTTATTTCTTCTGGATAAAAAAAAAACGTAAAATTCCATTCAGACAAGTAAATACCTATTTAAAAGCGGAAAAAACGCAGCTTTATCTATCCGTAACATTATTGTTGAAAATGAAAGAGACACGTGGAAAAAAGAACTGTTAAAAACATACTTCAAAAAAATTCGAACAAAGCACGGCGTTTTTGTAGTTTGTGTCTTTAAAAGAAGATTATCAAAGCTTAATTTAGTAGGGTCCTAGAAATATCAGGTGTCTTGAATTTTCCAGAAGAATTTCTACTGTGCCATTTAAGAAAAAAAAAAACCCACCACAGAAAAGTGAAAGAAAAATCTATGTTTGCTTGAATTTAGAGCTTTTAGAAGACGTATTAATTTCGTACAAAATAAGAACTGTTAATGTTTGATCAGACTACCAAAGAATCAATCAACAAATTTAAAAAGATTTCATTTTAGTTAAAGTGTCGTAATGTAATGCACCGTATTTAGTTAATGAATCGTATAATGCATTACCAGCTTTTGTCGGCATCATCTAAACGTTTGCCTTTAAAAGCAAATATGAAAGAAAAATCAGGATTCCTTATTCAAATATCACACAATTCCTTTTACGATACTTCCAATAATTGAAGAGATTTTTAAAACTTTTATCACAAAATTAACCATTCGACTGCATAAAAAACTATTTAGCATTATTTAAAAATATCTTCAGTTGAGAAAAAGACTTTTTCACGTATGGTTATTTGAAATTCGCATAGAATCACTCAATTATCCAACAAAATATTTAGTAAATGAATGTAAATTTTTAAAGTATTATTTTTTAACTTGAAATCTTATTAATTTGTGCAAGAATATATAATTTTCGTATGAATACAGTTACGCACAATAGTGGCGAGTAGGTGAAGTAGATGAAATGCCTTTTCACATAATATTTTCATTGAGAATATTTTACTTAAATCACTGTAAAAAAAAAAAAAAAAAAAAAAAAAAAAAAAATCTGTATTCTACAACAACAGGGGCTGCCACCCCGGCTGCTGCCACAGTTGCTATACATTTTGCTAGATGCTGTCTTTAACTCTTTCAGGAGCAAAGTATTATAAATGCTAAAGTATTGGAACAAAGGAATTGCACTGGAATTTATCATTGAATTTAATTGCACATTTGAAAAAAGGCTATATTTCAGTTTTCTACTAAATGCAAAACATTTTACCGAAATTCTGGTGCCATTGGCGTTATTAAAATTAAGTGGTTTCACAACCATACTACCGCCCCTGAAAGGGTTAAGAGTGCTGTAAAAATTTTCAAGTCTGGGGAAAGTCGCGTTGCTACTGGCTGCGTGGTGCACGTGACAGAAAGAATGTGAATTTTACTTCACTTGATGCTTGAATTCGATTTCACAGCATCGGTGCTGGAAAAACTACAATGTAAAGTACATAAAAAATTAAAGCATTTTTTTCAGTATATATATTCTGTTTCTACCATTCTTTTTTTCTATTAATTTCCCTCATAGCATGCATGGTCACGGTGACGTCGTTGTGACGTCACTGTAAGTCACTGTGGTCACGTCACATCTGTGACCAAAATGCCACCACTCAGTGATGTCACATTGTGACTGAGATGTGAACTTCTTAGAAAACTTTAAAAAATTGCAAAAATTCTTTAAAACATGTTATTTACTGTAAAATTATATTTTTCTGGCAATTAAAAGAAAATTGTGACGACACTATTATGTCACTGCATGTAACGTATGTCACGTCACATATGTGATAAAAAAACCACCATATTGTAAGTCACAGTGTGACAAAAATATGAACTTGAAAAATCTTTGAAAATGAAGAGAAATATTTTAAACAGTCCCGACCCTCATAGCATGCATGGTCACAGTGACGTCATTGTGACGTCACTGTAAGTCACTGTGGTCACGTCACATCTGTGACCAAAATGCCACCACTCAGTGATGTCACATTGTGACTGAGATGTGAACTTCTTAGAAAACTTTAAAAAATTACAAAAATTATTAAAAACATGTTATTTACTGTAAAAAATATTTTTCTGCCGGATTAAAAATTTTTTTAAACCGTGGTCCAAGTTGCATCTGTGCCTCTAACAAAAACTTTTTATTTTCATATAACATAAAATGTAATTAATTCATCAGCAACACAAAACGATTTCCTAATTATGAGAATTTCATATTATTAAAAAAATGTTTTAGGTAAGCAGACCTCGACTTATCTTTTATAAAGATTTTTGTAAATGATCATCTGTTATACTAGAAGTTTCTCAAAGAGTAGTCGAAACATTTCTGTCGTTTCAAACTAAAAACTTTCTATTACAGTTAAGGCTGCAGCTGTTAATGAGCACGCAGAAAGCGTCTTCAAAATTCAGTCATACATGCATTATTTCTTGCTTTATAATTTGCATTCAAGTCATTTTTTTCCCTCTTAGTGTTTCACTATTTTAAGTATTTTTTTTTTTTTTTTTTTTTATTCTACTTCTTTCAAACGTTTAAAATAGAATTGACATTTTCCGAATATAAAATTAATGTACAAAATTTAGGCAAAGCCCACGACATAATTAATTATTCATGTTTTATTTTTTGTTTTCAAAATATATCTTTAAAAATTATTTTACAAGTTTTATTCTACAGAAAATTAATATTAAGAGAATGACAGATTGACAAAGAAAAACTCATCTCTTCTCGATAATCTTGTTGTATTTTTTAAGAAGATATTTTGTATATATTACCTGTGATACAAATTTTACTGTAAAAAAAAAAGGAGGGAGTCATCATTATTACCATTAAATTAATTTGTATACATTTTGAAAAATTAAGCAATGTTTTATCTAGTAAACTCTAATTATGGATAATATTATTATTATAATTTACGTAAATGAAACTTTACAATTCAATAAAACTGATAAAAATAAAATATGAAATACAATAAAACATTTTCAAACAGGAAATTGAATTAGAGACAATTTGACAAAATTATTACGCATTTAATTTCCTTCCGAAACTGTGGTATAGAAAAACAAATAAAACCAAAAAACATCTGCTTCGAACTTCGAAACTTAAAAATCGTCTGCATCTGCACTATTTCAGTTGTTACCACTCGACCGCAGAATAACGGATAAAAGTAACAGTGAAACTTTTTAGAATAAACGCGGGACACTGGACAGTTCTGTGGACACTGTGGACACTGGACAGCATAGATGTGTTGACACGGATTTAAAAACTGAAACAAGAACGTTCTCAGGATCCAAGTTAGTTCAGCTAACAAAATATAAACCCGAGAAAATTACGGTAGCTTTGACTTGTTGAAGATGATTCAAGTCATTGCTATCGTACTTATAATCGGATTTAATTGGTTCCCCAAAATCAAAGTATCACGTACAACGTCAATGAAATTAGGTATGTAAAAATATTATTTTCCCTGTTTGCTTTTTTTTTTTTTTAATTACAACAATTTTAGTTAGCTTCTCATTAACATGCTGTAGAACATAAATATTTCATTACATTTATTTTTTATTTTGCTGAAATATCTAAAATATTATTTTCCTTGTTTGCTTTTTTTTTTATTATTATTATTACAATGATTTCAGTTATCTTCTAATAAACATGTTATAGAACACAAATATTTCATTACATTTATTTTTTATTTTGTTAAAATATCTAACTTCCTTTTCAACAGCTTTGATCAGATTATTAAAATTAGTGATTTAAATTGCATTTTAATCTGGTTTATTTTCTTATTTAAATATTGGGTTAAAACCACATGGTGGCATAAATATAAAAGTATATGGACAAGTATTATCATCAATCATTAACATAATTAATAGACATTTAAAGATAATTAAATTATTTAAAATTTTTGGATGTTATTAACGTTTACATAGCAAGACCCCTATTTGTAATGAAGTTTGTAGCCTGTTATTTCATTTACAGGGACAGTCAATTGTATTCCATTACATTACGGCCTGTGGGAAAAAAATCGTTTCAAATGATTTTTAATGATTTTACACGCTTTCAAACAGAATAAAATTGATATGCATTTATGAAGCGCACTAAAATGTGCATTCCATAGAATATGCGATGCAAAGAACAGTTATTGTTCATTTACAGGGCTAAAAAAGGAATTCCAATACATAATGATATAGGGGTGGATGGAATTGTTTGCGGCGTACTTTATTTATGTTAATCTATTTGATATGTAATGAAATTGATATACGTCGTTGAGGTTTACATACTATGAATTATTTCATGTATAATACGAAGTGTATATAGCATTTACAGGGACACACAAAATATTTCAGATACTATATTGTATCCGAAGTACTGTTCATTACCGATGATTGCTGGAAATACATTTTTAATTATGATATACACTTTTATGATTCACTACATTTATGCATAGTATATGGTGTATATATATATGCTATAATTCATATACAGGAATATACAAAAGTATTCGAAAGGGTTACTGGGTATTGCTTAAAGGAGGTTTTTAAATAAGTTATGCATTTTAACGTTGCACTGTATTTAATTTACTAAGAAATGTTTGTAGTATATAGATAAAATGATATACAGGGTCACGCAAAGAATTGGATACGTTGCCATCTATGAATTATAATTTCTGGAAATGTAATTTCAGCAGTTTTAAGAGTGTTTTAGCTTGAATAAAATTTTAACTAAATAGTGGCGTCTAATAAAGGTTCTAGGTAAACTACAGGGTTGTACAAAATTATTTAAGTATGTTTCCATATATTAGTATAAATTGCTGAAAGAGAATTTCAACCTGTTATGCGTTTCCTTGATAAACTAAATTTTTCCATTATATAGTATATATATATATCAATCTACAGATCAAATACAGGACTGTTTAAAAGAATTAGAAAACATATTTGGCTGTGGATGGTAGGGTGTCAACGATTTTAATCGGTTGATTTAAATCAGCGATTAAATCATGATTTTAATCAGCGATTAAATCATGATTTTAATCAACCAATTTTTTTAAAAAAATCATTGATTAAAATCAAAAATTTTCTAAATGTTTAAAATGTCAAAAAAAAAAAGTATTAAAATCTAACATGAACATAATTTGAAAGTTTCTACAGGTATTTTGACTTATTAATAAACAAAAAAAGAGCTTTAAATAATTGTTTCTAAGCTTAATTCATTAGTATTGTAAAAAAATTAAAAACAGTTGAGTTTGTAAAAAGCATTGTTTTTAAGTTTTTATCCAAATTAAAACAGTTTCATTTAAAAATGATATTTAAATCTAACATAATTTGCAATGTCATAATTTCATTTAGGTAATCAATTTATGCATTATTTTATATAAAATACACATAGCAAGTATAATTACATTTCTACAAGTAAAAGAATAAATAGTAATTAATAGCAATCTCAAGTTAAAGAAGAATGAAAGAATGACATCTGCTCAGCAGCTAAATTGTAAATGAATGCATAAGAGAAAAGAAATAATTGGTATAAAAATGCTAAGCACAGCAAGAGCTTCTTTGGTATAGGTTGAATAAATGTTTATTATTATTATTATTATTATTATTATTTATT